>JABUQX010012019.1:20000-36229 GCA_015478945.1 Trachelipus rathkii | reverse complement strand
TATACTACTATATTATGTCACCAATACATAATACTACAGATTATACCTATATATATATATCTCACAGTTACTATGTACCAGGACATATCTGAATTTATATAACATCATTAGGGTAAGGTCTATATTATATACATATTATATATAATTATATATCTGATTTTTACCTGCATCATATATATATATAAATATATACATATTATATATTCTAAAAATTATAATAATTAACCTTGTTATATATTATTATTTCACATATAATTATAACTTACATATATAAACATATAATATTATTATACTATTATATATATATTATTATATATATATATTACGTTAGGTATAAATATTTATATATTATTACACTTATTAATATATATACGTTATATATATATATATATAACAAAATGTGTTAGTTTTTTTTATATTAATTCCTTTTATATATATATAATATATATTCTTATATTATAATATATATTTATTATTTATTATATATAATTTACTTCCAATTACAAAACTTACTCCAATATTTGCTTTGGGCTGAGCCAATTTTCACTCACCCAATATTTCTTAATTTTCAGCTAATTTTGATGGGAAAAGAGCAAACCGCAGCTTTTTCTGACCATCTAAAACGTCGTTTTCGAATGTATTTTTCTGTGTCTGTAGTGAATCATTCTTTCAGAATTTTCCATTTTTTTTAAAATTTGTTTTGACAATTACTCTTTCAACTTTTTACTATTTTTCGATATGACTTCAAACTTGAAATATACATAGATGGGTCCATTAGCTACAAATGCAGCGAGATGATGGAAATCGCCTTTCTAAGAATACATTCCTGAACAAATCCTCAGCCTCTGCCTATAGCTCTTACCGATTCTCCTCAAGAGGAAATCATCCTTGTTGCACTACTTTACACTCTCTCCAGCATACTAGGTCTTTTCATTAACTAAGGGCCCCAAGCTTGTGCGCACTACGCTAGCATACGTAGAGATCAGTAAAAATAGTATTATTAGCAAATCTACTAACTTTGTTAGTTTTTACAAACCATAATTCACGAGCATCTATTAATACTGCCCTGAGTGGCGGGTCCAACAACATAGAGACCGCTCTTCAGCTAGATAAACAGTCCGTAACGAATTCCTATTTATGAAACATCAACTTCTTTTCGCCTCTGCTAAACTCAGATTTTCTTTCACTCTTTCCTCTTCCAGGAACCTCTTTTCTTGACTCAATCCCCCATTTTCTTCTACGGTCTTCCCCCCAGCCGGTCGATTCGGCAACATAGCTGGAATCACTAATACATCCCTTTAAACTCCAATACCGAACACTCTCATTAAAGATACATAGGAAACATGGCAACCATTCTCACGTATTCATTGATTCTCTCATCTACCCTTTCTTACACCTCCTCTGCATACTCCCTCTTATCGTTCTTACATTCATTTTATCATTCTTTACTCACACACTTAACAGCGCGGCTCGAACAAGTCTGCATTCTTTATTACTCTGACAATCAATTGTACTCTCTTAGGAACATCAGTTGTTGGCCTATTTTATTTCACTGAATCCAGAAATAGTACACTAATTTACCTTAACACAGGTTATAAAACCAACAAAACCCTCATATCTATACTAGCATCATATAATACTAGTCTTTATTAAGTATAACACTATATATAAATATACTATATATATATATATACTATTATACTATACAACGAATATTAAATCCTATATTAGAATAACTATAAAGTCTCTATTTTAGATCATGACCAGATACTATAATTACTATATAATATTAGTATTATATTTAATATTTTGTATTTAATTATGCTTCTTTTCCAGAGAGTAGCGATGCTACTGAGTGGGCGTTCTGCTGGTCGAAAATGTTCGAGAGGAGATAAATCTAATAGAGAGAAGTGTGAGTTGTGAGTCGAGTCGGAGAAGTCGGAATCGGATAATTATTTAACGAGAGCCAGAAGTCGCGAGAGTCACGCGCCGTATCGGTAGGTAATAATTGATAAGAGGTGGATCTGTTTGGAGTTCGAGCAAGTCGGAGTCGTAAAGTTTTTTGAAACTCAGACCTCCACAAACCCTGTCCGACATATAGAAGTGACGGAAATTATAAAAAATATATCTATTTCAGCTAAGACAACTAAAGTACTTTAATAGGTTAAGCGAGTTTAGCTACACTCGAGCGGTAACTAATAGTACTCTGAACTAGCATTATACGCCTTGAATTTCAGGCGAATTTTCGCAATTTACTTGTTTGCAGACAATTCGCTATTTATATGTTCATCGTTCTTCTGTATATATTATTATTATTACTATGCTATGAGCAGACTCACGCTAACTCTACATAGTATTAAGCCTGCTTCGTTCCTTTGAAGGCTTATTAGCCAGTCCTGTTTAACTACGCCTCAGTAGTTGCTGTACAAAAGAGCCTTTCAATCGGTAATAGCTACAATACAATCCGCTCGACCGTAGTTATCACACGTCAGCACTGTGCATTACTATGATACATCTGTTATATTGATTAAGAAGGTAGACAAGGTATATCCGATTCTATCTTTAATGTAATCAGTTAAGGAAATGCTTCGCAAACTCTTTCAATCCTGTCTGTGTTTGTTTATGTATTTTTGTACACAATCTCACGGATATTGAAACAAAACCCACGTGAAATAGAAGGTAAATATCAAATACATAAGTTCAGTTCGGTACGAAAAATTTGGTTGAATATAATGATCTAACAACTCCTGAAACAAAAGCATCGTTTTAATTCTGTTAACTCAATAACGCACCTTTACGTAGAAATCGAATGCCATTCGAAAAAATGAAATAGTACCTGGCATCACGGACGTGTTAGGTAATAATGAAACTAAATTATATGATTCTTATAATGAAATCAGTCTCAAATTGCACGATAAAAGTGAGAGTATATCTAAAGATTAAGGAATATGTTATAATGAGTCTCTCATATATACCCGATAGCTCAGTAATTATCTCTCCAGAATTCAGGATATTTTTGACTTTTATGTAATGTTATGAGGCATTAGAGTACTTTCACTATAGTGGTGAGCACAAGTTAAACTAATGTTTCCCACGATCTAGCGGTAGCATAACGAATATGGCGGATAAGCAAGCAGGCAGTAAACTATAATTATTAGCTAGTAGAGTTCTGTTGACAACTTTCAAAATTCTTTGGACATGATCAGAGAACTGCATAGAGTCGTATTTTTGTTTGACACCTAACTGTTAGTGAACTTCTTGTTCATCTCAAGCAAAATATCTTGGCTATTATCTGAAATGTCGAGGTTGCAGATAATGAAATTCGGACGTCTTGTTGCCGAAGAATTTATAAGAGAAAAGCTGTTTTTTCTCCATTGCTTTGATTGTTGCTTGTCTTAAGCAATTCGATTTCTAGGAACCGTAATTTACGATGTTTTTAAGGTGCAATATTTGCATGGAAATAGACTATGATATTGGTCGAGTCGGCAACAGAGTATTCACAAGATCTTGGCAAGTTTGGGAATTGTATTTCTTTTCAGGTGGAGTCTCTGTAAAGTTAATGTTTTTATTGTGCCAAATAGTATTTCGAATATCCGGAATATCGATGTTTAAGGTTCATTATATTGCTGATCAATTAAACGATGGACATTACATATATAGGAAATATATACGCACTTTTTTAATGTCTTTTCCCGCAGTTCTTTTGAACTCCGCATGTTCTTCACCTGCCATGATGCGCAGTCGTCGTACCCTGACAACGCAAAATCTTGAATCCGAACTTCTTTTTCTAAAAACAATTCAATCGTTTTTGGCAATGGTCTTTTACGCATCCATCCCTTCAAAGCTTCATACCTCTCAGAATTCTTCCCGACGAGAGTCATTTCATCAAGATTGAAAAACCTGTTATAGATTAATTGCTCATCCTCTGCCTGACATCCACTGTTTCATTTCTGTATATAATGTGAGATAGCGACATCCTGGCGATATTTCCACGATTTTTTAGCATCCGCGTATTATATCCATATATTTTTATGATATTCACACTAAATTGATAAATTCATTTTGTAATCACTCAGAGACTCGTCCAGACGGTATTTCTCTCTATACTCTCAATATGTCTTTTTCAATTCAAATCACCACTTTCTATTCCCAGTTTAATCAGGTATAAAAAACTTCCGCCATGCACGGTATTTTATTTCAGGCGCCATTTTGCTAGTATTACAAACCTTTGCAACCTGGGCTCAACTTGTGGCCTAAGAATTCCAGGTTAGAGGTTCCCAGTAAGTCCATTTTCGAAGGATGTTCTGACGCGTACCCCGCCTTCGCAAGACGATTTCATACAAACTGCCATATGGATTTCAATCCTTCGATATGAACAGATGAGTTCATCGATAAACGCTCTCCGTATGCCATGCATTCCCATTTACAACTTTCTTTAACCTCCTTGTCAAAGTGGCCGCCGGCATTTTCACCAGACGCGAACGGCATTTCTCAGGAATTCGTAATGCTCCGCTTTGACAGTCACACGAAAAGCCGACTTTATGAATCATCTTTTTCAAAACTGGGATCTGCCGAAAGCCTTCGATAAGTCTAGCTTCGAATTATCAGGATCATCTTCAAATCGTGAACAAGATATATCTCTCGATGTTCGTGAATGAGCGCCGCGTCATCGACATGAGCAGTTTATGGCATTTAATTGTCCTGAAACTCAGCACATATGCAATTGGCGAGAGCTCGATATCTTTCTTATCTTTACCTCCATTTTTTTCGTACGCGAAAACTCGATTGTGTGATGCGCAATAGGGTGAACTGACTCTTCGATTATTCTCCTTCCGCGATTTTTTCCACACTAACTTTATGGGATTTTTTTCTTCGCCTGAGATTGATCGCATGTGTGTATCAAGATATTTTTTTATCGTTTACATTGGATTCTCTCTTCTTTTTTTTGGACATATTCTTCTTCGCGCTGGCGGAATCATCTCTCTCTCTCTTTCCACCTTTATATATTGCATCTTTTCGAAAAAACTTCAGAAAAATGTTATAAAAGTTTTTTCCCCAAAATTATTGTTTTCCAGGTCTCCATTATAGTAGGGCAAATCAAAGAGTCTTGATTTATTACATAATTGTAATTCAATATACACAACACTGAATTTCTCATGTCATCTTTATCTGGAGTATGATCTAACTGAATAAACAGTCTGTCTTTTATGTTAGTTTGCCCTTGGCGTATGTCTTCTCTTAGTATTTTTGCTTGAGGCTCTAAAACCCTTAAAATAAAGTGATTCTCTAACTCTGGTCCATTTTGACTAGCAAATTTATACTGCCGTATCTTGGCAGCTCTATTTACCAAAGTTTTTTTGCATGCTGATAAAAATATTTATCTAAAAGAAATGTACTTAATCCTTTGCAATTGAAAGCTAAAGTTTAAAATAACTTTTTCTTTATTTATTAATATCTTCATTTTCTTTTTCAATCTTTCGTCATCTTTCCCAACATATATGGATTTTTCCCAAAGTGGAATCTATCTCTTGGAGCTTGATTAATTTATCTTTCTGAAGTCTAAGCTCTGGTCTTTATTCAATATTAGTCTAAACGGATGGTAGGCCGCGTCAACTCTATCTTTTAACACTCTCAGCGCACCTCTACCGTCAGCATCAGACCGATGAAAGCTCTCGCTCATCTATGCAGCCCTGAATTTTGAGGAGTTTCTGTCCGCGCGACTCTTTACCTTTCCCCGATGTATTCCTTGATGATTTAATTGTGCTTCATCACCAATATTACTGATTAGGATTGGTGGTATATTGTGTGTAAGTGTTCTATCGATGACGTACTATACAGTTGGTTTGCGCGTCATTAATGAATGGAGTTTTTTCTTGATTTTGTGACAGAAAGTTTTAGTTCACATTTTCCACGTCTTGTTATACTTCATAGGTAAGTTTTCAATATGCCTTCATAGATGACTCGCACAATGGGAGCGTCTTTGCTGATATTTGGTTCATCACTAAACCTTTCCGAACCCTAATTGTCTCCCGGGCACAACGTCGCTGGGATATTTCCAATGTCAGTTTCCCCTGAAAGTGCATCCTAATCAGACATAAGCTTGTACAGTAACTGTTAGAATGGTGTGCTGAATCCCAAATTCTTGCTTCTGGGGCTGTTCTAAGGGTGTTTACTATTAAGAGCATTTTCCTAATCTCTCTGTGAACTGGTGATGTCACGCGATACCTGCTTTTTCACTCATATCACAGTCCGCCAGATTTCAATCACCATGTATCACGAAGTATGGATACCTCGAAGCCGTTTATGGACCCATTCGTAACCGGCATTGGGGGATGTCTCACGTTTGGAATTATCCTGACTGACATGGTTATACGGGGCAAAAAAAAAAATTTTTATATGGAGAACTAGTTTTACCGTTTGACATGACATGCCGTCCTTTAAGCATTTTTACTACGTAATGGTCATCTCGTCAAGCTCTTATCGCCATTCTTCCGCAATTTGGCATCACTGCAAAATCTTCTTGTTGTGGTCTTCTTAATTCTATGGTATGGACGTGTAATTCGTGGTATTTCTTTTTCTTGGTGTTGTGCCATCTCTATCTCGCTTTTTTCTTCACGTCGGTTAAATAAGGTTCGTTAATTAGTTCGTCATCCGTTGAATTATTGTCAAAATGGTGCCAATTACGTGAAAATCTATTTGCTTCGTTTGGGTGAAGTAACAAGCATTAGAAATCATGGCAACTTTATTGCATTATCCCGCAAACTCGGCTGTGTTTGCGTGAATATTATGGGGCTAGTTATTTATTATGCCTTAGAATGCCTTAGAATGGTTCAAATCTTGCATTTTGAGGCATAGATTCCTTCCCCTTGCTTGAAGAATTTATCTCTGCTCGAGATGCACATGCCATTTATAGTACTAGAGAATTTGTTATCTTTTTTTATTTCTCTAGGTGAACTGCTAACAATATTTTAGGGACATCTGTAGGTTGAGAAAATTGGATTCGTACCAGCCATGAGATCGTTAATCCACCTAGGTATATCTCTGTATTAACACTTGAAAGCTCGCTTAGATCAAATAATTGAATTTAATCGATTCAGGAGTTGGCACACATCGTCTCCATATGGCTGACTTTGTGTCTAGCTTCTTATTCAAACTTGGCCTGTTATGCCAATCTCCTCAGTCTCATTAAAGACTGATGTAGAAAGAGCTTCTTTCAAGCGATGAAAAGTTGTATGCTAAACGTACCTGGTAAACCCGGATATCTCGTGTTCAACTTAGTAAACACTGAGAGAGATGAGAGAAGAAACCATATACATTCTTACGAGGTCCCAATTTGAATTTCTTGACGTTTGTCACAACTTATAGTACGGGTGGTATACCTGGTATAATGACGATTCCTATTTCAAGACATCCTGATATAATGAAAGAAAGGGGCGCTTCCATGTTGTACAGTCTTTCATCGGGATTAGAGATCCGTCAAAGGACAAGCATTGAGTTTCGACACTGTATCGGAGGATGCGAGTCGTGATTAAGACAGTCTAGCTTTTCTAGTTCAAAATTACGTATTCGTTCGGCTTCTTCAAATTGTTTTTGAAGTAAAGTGGCTTTCCTGTCATCTTCTTTTTTCTTAAGAAGAGCATTCTCATTTTCTTCCCTCTTGAGACGAGTATTTCTTTTTCAGCTCTTTCCTCTTTCGAAGAGCATTTCTTTCAGCTCTTTCAGCTTTCAGCGGTGGCTCTTTCTGCCTCAGCGGAGGCTCTTTCTTGCCTCAGCAGCCTTCTCTTCTTTATAATTTTTTTTTTTCTTTACTATATAATACTTCAGGCCGCTCGGCTTAAGACCAAATTCTTGGCTATCCTTGGTACTTATGATTGCCGATCCAATTTATATTCACAACTAATAAAAGGGAGAGGCTTTTTCTTAAAAAAATAAAGGAGAGTCGGGCACTTCTATTAGTAATCAAATGACGAATGTTGATATAGACTATCTTTTCTTAGCCCCTCGACCGGGTCCCATGAGCAACGTGTGAGGTCATTTATTGATGAGACACGCGGTTAGTTTCAATAAACTTACTTCTTGTCTGTCAAGGGAATATCTTGTCGGATTTAACAAGGTTCTTGCTTAAAATAAGTAACCGCGATTTAAATAGGCTTAGTACACTCTCACAATTGTAAAAATCTAAATCAGCGACACGGGCTGAGTAGATATTTCGTGAACGTGACACATTTCAGAAATCCTTTCCTTCGCTCAGCGAGCGGTAGAGAGCCATAATATCGAGACAGGACGGAGCGATAGCTGATCGTTGGGACGCATATTTCTATGAAACGTTGGGAAAGGGTATACGGAAAAGCATTTATTGTTTTGTCGTCTATTCACTGAAATAGTTTTTGGACGTATCAAAAGACGCTATGATGCAGTAATTTAGCGGAGAAAGTAAAAAATTTTCAAGTGTGCATATAACGTGTCGAAATTATAACATTTGTTACACTCAACGCCAAACTTTCCGTGTGCGCAAGTAATCGATTCTATAAATTATCTACTATCTTTTAGAATTATTAAATTAAAACTAATTTAAAACGTAACAAAATAGATCAAACATTAAATAAAATTGAGATGCAACTTATTAACAATAATTTCCTTTATTATAAATGCAATTGTGGAACTCAATTATTTCAGATTTTTGGCCTTGTGCAATTATATTGGGACAAAGACAAAAGATACAACACTATACTATGATGTATATAATGAGCATATATTTATATATATCATATATATGCGAGTAGCATATATGGGTGACCATTATATATATTACTTTATATCTTAGTATAGTAGGAGTATATATAATGAATTGGTTTTACTTACAAATAACGCTATATTAAGTAATCGAACTAAATAATTCGTAATGACGATACGAATATATTATTTACGTTAATATGATCTGAATATAGAGTACTTGGTGATATTTTAAAAATAATGAGTATGCTATATAAGCACTGTATATATATATAATTATATATTATATATATATATATAATATATATATATATAGTGTATATATATCTGACCAGTAGATTTTCCTAAGTATATATATATATGTACTCATATATATATATAAATCGGTGATAATAACTATATACTACTATATATATATATATATATAAGTATTACGTTGAAATATTAACTAAAGTATACAATGCACATCTGTTCATGTGGATTCTCTCCATTTCTGTGTTTCCTGCCTGAATTATACTCACCCATTCCTTTTGGCGACTTTAAATGCCTGCTCCTGTGCTCATCTGCGTAATTTATCATTAAGTTGTTGATTTTGAGGCCGTATACCACCTTCGAGGCAACGCTCGTTAAATAGGTTCTGCGGTGAGTGGTGGGGTTATCAAACTTATCACTATATAAATATATATAGCGGTTTTTCATTTAACAATATATATAATATTTATAAAGTCTCACATAATATATAGTATATATTATATATATAGTATATATATTATATATTATGTATACTGTTCTATCTTAATGAGAAAATTCATATCATAAAAAGGAGTAAAGAAGTTGATTTGGAGGGTAAATATCTATAGTACGAATGATACTAATCTGCTGTGTCGGTGTAATGTGTGTGTGTTGTTGATTACAAAGTCAATGTCGCTTCGTCGCTCAGATGGGTATTGTGTGTTTTATAGTTCGTTGTAGATTATACACACTAAACCGTGAACCCTCCATTTTAAAGTAGTCAAGCACAAATAACCCCGCCGGAAGGAATAAGAGAAAAAACACTCGATTATACAGATTATGTGGGAGTATCATATGAGGACCTCTATAGCGATGGAACCGATGGAAACATAGGCGGACGGGGTTTTCCTCGGTGTAGCATTGAGGTAAAAGGGAATCCCTTAAGTTCGGTCATCTTCCTCTGTCCCGCATATCGTACTTCGAGCCTCTAAAAAAGAGTATGTTTCTCCATTTGAGTGCAACACGGCTCGACGCGAGAGGACCGAAGGGGACGAAAGTCCGCCCCGTCGTCAACTTTAGGGGCCGCGAGAACCCGACACCGACTGGATCTTATTTCGGTTAAGGTCTTATTCTTATGTAGTGTTGTACCGTTAGTTTTAAAATGATCATAATTACTTGATTCATCAACAGACGTTAGAGAAATATTTGCTAGTATTATACTTTATAAATTATATATACGTAATATTAATGATATTAATATAGCTAAATAATATATATTCTGATTATTATCGTAAACCGTTCTAATAAATTTACAATATTTTATTTATTAGGAACTGATTTTATTTCTTTATTCATCTTAAAAGACTACAATGAAAGATTTATGGATTACGTATAAACCTATCTCTATCTTATATTTTATATTATTCTTATAATATATATTACATAAGCCTATATAAATCTATATATATATATAGATTACATTATATATATATAATATATTATATAGATATAATATATATATGAGAAGAGAGAGAGAGAGAGAGGAGAGAGAAGAGAGAGAGAGAGAGAGAGAGAGAAGAGATAGAGTGATGATCACGAAGGAGGGGAGAGAAAATACGTCGGCGCGATAACATAGTGCGAATACACGGCCGGGACATACTCTGATACTTTAGTCAAGTTTTACGAGTCGGCGAAAATGCTAGAAAGTATTTTCGGACTGAATGGCGGGCGGCTTCTATATTTTTAACTATATAATATATTATCAATATAATATCAATATTTTAGGGATAATAATAACTATAATCTAATAGCTTCAAACTATATAGTATTCATAGCTAGTACATAATAATATAATATTATATAATAAATTAAATATCAATATAATATCAATATATATAACATATATATAATGATATATATACTCGAAATTACTAGCCATATTTATGTCTTATAAATACAAGCTCTTTCCTACGATAGTATGTAGTACCTATAATACCTTATATAGTTTAAGTACCACTATATAGTAATTTAATAGGTATTGATATTTCATATAAGATATAAACCTATAGATATTTATTCTACTTAAATTTATCTCCGTCATCTATTATATATATATATATAATATAATACTATATATAGGTGAAGTTTGCATTGAATGAGCGGAAGAAGATCGGTTAAATATAGATTTTCGAAGAAACTGTTATTTAGAATAAAAGTTTCATAAATATATGTAGAACCTAAAATCATTTTTTTTTTTTTGCATTTATTCATCGGAAATATTTTATTTTCCCATATAGAGGGCTCGAGCCGACGCGGGCACGAGGTGGACGAAGTCCTCTCGTCGTCACCGGAAGGGCCGAGGAGACCCCGACCATCCAGCATCTTTGCGTTTTCCCTTAGGTATTCTTTAGTTAAAGTAATACCATATTGTAAAGGGAATTAATTTTTTTTTTTTAACACCTTAAAAATACCATGGGGTAAACCGCAAAGATGGCAGGAGTTCGGGGTCTCTTGGCCTCCCGTCGGCTCGAGCTCCCTAAATGGAGAACATAAAAAAATTCTAAATATTTCCGATGAATAAATGGAAAAAAAATGATTTTTTAGGTTCTACATATACTTATGAAATTTTATTCTAAATAAAGTTCTTCGAAAAGTCTATAGATTTTCTTCCGTGGTGCGGTGCGGTGCGTTGCGCGCGCCACCAATTTCTTGTAAGGGGCGGAAAATTACGTTGTTCACCAAAATTGACCAGAGGAATTTAGAAGCTCAAAAATTTGTACTAAGCCGATAATTCAGGAAAATTGAGTATAGGTTTTTAGGCTTTACATAATAATTACATTAAATCATATATTTAAGTCTTGTTTTGTAGACTTATGCATTTAATGAATAGGAATGAGCAATAAATAAATAATGAGATTTATTCAAATCGCAAGCGCTCTGGCATTCACAGTGTAAATCATTTTTAAAATTAAAATAAAAGTACTAAAAGTACTAAAAGTACACAAAACGTATTTTTTACATATATGGATATATAATTTTAATATATTTTATGCGAAACGATTAATTTTATAGAATATTATATATTTCCTTTACGATTGGCTAAACCAATACAATTTATAATTAATATAAATAAATAATAAATAATATAAATAAATATCATATTTATATATATATATTAATTAATATAAGTGTATTTCGCATATATATATATATATACTTCTTATTTATCATATAACAAGGGTACTTTTTCGTTATAATATTATATTTTATCTATTATATATATAAATATAATATATTTACTATATACATTTATACTTTTATCTAGTAATATAAGTATATATATATATTTGAAATATTGCTGTGTAAACGCAATTAGATAAGATGTTACAATGTAGAACAATATTGTCTATGCAGAGAAGAAGTAAAGAGAAAATGTAACTATCTTTCTCTGTAAGGATGACCCAGAAGCATGTGTTTTTGCCGCCTTGTACAGGACAATAGTTGGATTCAAGGACAATGTTTGGCACTCAGAACAGTTTATATAGCAACACGAGATGTTTGCGGTACTACGCGCGCAATATCACAGGTGTCCGCTGCACCTAGGTAAGTTCTTTCTCATTCCTTATATTTTAGATGTTAAATTTTTCGCTATAATAGTATCGCAATAGACCTCTCATTATATGTTCCATTGATAGATGTCTTTATACGATCTTCTCTAATTGCGATTATTATGCATTGGATGTCAGTACAGTAGGTTTTGTGAAGGCGAGGGAGGTGGTTTGGTACGCATGTTTTGGTGAGTTTTTTCATAGTTGAACGTTTGTTCAGTAGGAGTCGGCTGTGTGAGCTAGAGTGAATGGATCATAGTGAATGTTGATTAAAGGGTGTTTTATTTGGAGGAGGGGCGCAATATAGGCTCTAAAAGAGTTTTCCATAATTCAAGGGCTGCGAGAGTTTATGGATTTCAAGCATGTGTGTGTAGCGTGTTTCCTGAAGTAGCTATGACAGGGGGTGGGAAGGGTCGAGAGTCTTGGCATTAATTGGGGTTCCTATCATCAAGATGGTCTAGAATTTGTAGGATTTTTGTTTCTTCATGAAGATGTTGAATAGGGGTGTTTTATTCAACCAGTTATTCGGGCACGGTAAGGGCATGTGTTTGTCAGTACGATATTGTAGATTTTATTCTATTGGTTGGCGTTGGAGGAGTTTAGTGGGTACAAACTGTTGCAGATCCATGATGTTTGTGTTGTCGGGGGTTCTTGAAATATTTGTTTGAGTATTGGTTGACGGAGTGTGGATGTCCTCATTGCTGGAGTCTGGCTATAACGCGCGGTTCAGAGTACGTTTCAAGTTTCCTGTTTGCTGGTGCTGTTGGTATATTTTTGGATGTGTGTGTAAGAGGTGCGTTGAAGTGGTCGAAGGTTATTCCGCAGTGATTCTAGGAGATGTTGTTGTTGTTAGGGGCATGGAAGAAGTGATCTAGCGCATCCCACTTGTGGGTGGATGCTCGATGGATCTTGAAGATGTCCTATTCAGTGGTAATTAAGGTAAGAAGAATGTATTTCTCATGCCTTATGAGGCTTTCACATTCCTTTGGATGTCAGCCCAATCATTCTATGTGATTTATGTAGAGATGCTTTGAGTGAGGATGCGTTAGTCTAAGATGAGGTCTATTTTTTATCTGGTCGCATTCCGAAGGTGGCTCTCGGCGTTCGGTTATAGTTGAAGTCTAGTGAGAACGATTAGGAGACTTCGAAATTCTAAACCGGAGTAATGCCGACTGTCGTCGATAGAGGCGCCATATATATTTACATCTTTACCGAAGAACATTATGATTTTAAGGGTGTGATTGAAGTTATGATAGCTTTTCTCTTCGAGATTTGTAGCTAGTTAACGGCGTTTTGCATTCTCCAAATTGGTCTGCGCCTGGCTCGTTTCTCTATCGCTTTCACTCTCCGACTGAGCCTGTAAAAATATCAATCGAGAGTGAATTTTTAATTAAGGGAAAGGGGCTTATATGTCTAACCCGATAGATATATATTAAATTGAAACGGTAACAATTTTAATTTTTTATATATCGTATAAATGCAAAAAAAATCGAATAAAATATTTAAAAAATAAATTTCTAATTTTATTACATTTTTATAACATTATCATTGAAGTAGATCACGCATCTCGCGCGCTTAAACCATCGATTTTTCTAATACGTACTTTCGAGCGGGTTTCATCGTAATGGAGGTGGTCATTTTTTCGCGAACTATTTTTAAAAATACAATTTTAAAACTAAATGTATTTATATTACATTTTCGCGAATGAAATTATATGACATTTAATACGATTTCAGTTGAATGTTAATAAATTGTTTTCTATTTTCAGTTTGGTTTTGTTCAGTCGCGGAAGATATTTGTAATAGGGAGGAGTTATATGACTAATCTATTAGATACGATAAATTAAAAATTTCTTTAAGAAAATATTTATATCGCGTAATTTAAAAGTAAAAAAAAATAATTTTCTATTCATGTTTTAGATATAAACTTCGCATCGCACGCGCTAGGGCAGTGGTGTCCGCAAACTCGTCACCTAGACAGTATCTAAATCTGCGGGGATTATAAACTTCCCGATCGACCGATGATGGAGGGTAATGATAGCCCACCTCGGCGGTCTAAGACGTTTATATATCCAGACTCCGAATTTTTGTTTGAAGAACAAAGACTATTTACCTTCTTAGATTGGCCCGTATCCTTCATCTCTCCCGAAGAACTAGCGAAAGAGGGTTTTTTTTACTTGCGAAATGAAGACCATTGCGCGTGCGTATTTTGCAAGAATATTATCCGTCATTGGATACTAGGAGATACTCCGAAAGGAAAACATTTAGACAAAAGTCCCCATTGTCCATTCGCTCGAGGAGAAAGAACCAAAAATATTCCAATAGATAGAAGAAATCGGTTTACGACAAATTTTTCGGCGATTGCCGGTAATAGCTCTTCAAGCAGCAGCGGCGATGTGTGCGGTTTAGGGAGAAGGGACACAAAAGGCGCGTTGCAGGAGTATTACGATTTGAACATTTTAACTAATTCTTCTGATTCAAAAATATTGATGCCGGGTTTCGGCCTTCAACCTTATTTGGAACCACGAGCTAATGAATTTTCGATACCACAAACTCGTTTACAGTCCTTCGGAGGTTGGCCTAATAGGGTTAAGCAGACTCCAGAAAAATTAGCGGAGGCGGGATTTTACTATTATAAACTTAGCGATCACGTGAAGTGTTTTTATTGTGGCCTCGGACTCAGAAATTGGGAGGCGAACGACGATCCGCTGGAAGAACACGCCAAATGGTCCGCCGACTGCCTGTTTGTTTCGTCTGTGAGAGGCGGCAAATCCTCAGAGGTGGCTCGAAAAGAAGATCCTGCTTCTCGCGTTCCTTGGAGGGACAGGTCATTGTCGAATGCAGCGGAAACGGTAGAGGTGGCAGCGGAAGCAGCAGCGGGAGCGGCCGTACCATCCTCGTTGCCGTCGTCATCGTGGTTCATGCAGTCGTCGTCGATGTCGTGGTTGTCGTCGTCGCCGTTGTCGTCAATTTCGCCGTTGTCGTCGATTTCGTCGTTGTCGTCGTTGTCGTCGTTGTCGTCGTTGTCGTCGTTGTCGTCGTTGTCGTCGTTGTCGTCGTTGTCCTCGTTAGAATCTCTTAAGTAAAATGATAATTTAAAAAGGCCTTAAGAAAGCCAATAAGGCAAACTGAACGAATATTAGACGATTTTTGACTCGCGACAACATTAGGAAAATAAAACGGGATCGTCGACCACCGAGGATCCTTCAAGCCGAGTGACGTGCTCATCTCGCTCACTCGCCCTCAAGTCTTGTCTAATCTGAGGGGCTGTTATAAACTACGCCTTCAAACTGATCATTTCATGAAAAACTTTGTAGTTGTGCAAAAGTTACTTACTTATGAAAATGTAAATAAATTTATATATTTTTATCACGTTGTATATTTTTATCAATGTTCTCAAAATAAATTTAATTTTTATAATTTATATTACCTTTTTATTTTTCCTGCTTCGAATTGTTTATTCAAAAACCCGAACATAAAATTTGACTTTGAAAAAAATTTTTGAATTTTTTTAGCGGATTTATACCTAGCGAACAATTTATTCGCTAACTATAGCTCTTACCTAATAAAAGGACGTTTGAACGATTTCGATAATTTTTCGTTGCCTCGGTAAAGACACATTATATAATAGTGGCGCCTCCAAGGGAACTTGATCTCG
>JABUQX010012019.1:0-15000 GCA_015478945.1 Trachelipus rathkii | reverse complement strand
TTAAAAAAAATAATAAAAAATATTGCACGACGCCCATTTACCTTAGGAAATGGGGGTCGTGCGTAGTTTTTATAATTAATTTTTGTTTAGTTACCTCTAAAAATTATTTCTCATAGAAAACTGAATTTAAGGGAGACTAAATTAAAAAAAATAATAATATATATAAAGTACACTTGCCTTCGAAAAAAAAAACTCGCTTAAGGAACGAAAAATTTATTTTGCAACATCTCCCGAGAAGTAAAAAGTTACGTTATTTTGTGCCCCGATCGAAGCGTAAGTGGGGACCTTTAAGATTTTTTTACGTCGATATTTATATTAAGAATTGATATTCGGGTATTCACATATCATTAATTGTTTATTTTTTCTATGTTCTTATTTTTTCCTAATTTTCATCATAACTTTATCCGTGAACTTTTGTTTTTTTCCTCAAAATACGATAGTGACGTTTCGTAATTACCGAGACGATCCTCGGAGGGTATCAATCGAGCTGGTTTTCCTCTACGGCGTCACTATAATATAATGACGTTTCTCGATTACCACCATAAAAACGATCTCGAACGATCAAACGGCAATATTTTCAGGGATGAACTATCGTAAGCGTATTAATTATTATTATATGTGACGTCCTATTCTTACCGTTTATAAAGTCGAAGGTAGAGCGTTTAAAATGTTAAAAAAAAAAAAATTCAATTTTTCAGCGCGTCGGACTTTTTGGAATAGCGATTTGATTAGACCTTTTGAGTTGATTAACGGTTTCGATGAAAACGTCACTATTGGAACTATTATAACGCTTAAACGTTCGAAGCGTAAAAAAATGGATTCTAAAAGCGTAGAGTCATTTATTTTGGGCTTTACGAAACGTCACTATATAACGAGGACGTTTATGAGGTAAATGGTCGTCGTGCAATATTTTTATAATTTTTTTTTAATTATTTAACCTCTAAAAATTATTACCGTAGAAAATGGAATTTAAGTAGACTAAACATAAAAAAAACATTAATATAAAATAAATATAAATAAAGATCATGATAAATAATTAAGATAAGAAAAATAAGATTTCATAGAAAACTGAATTTAAGGGAGACTAAATGAAAAAAAAAAAAATAATAATATACAAAGTACACTTGCCCTCGAAAAAAAACTCGCTAAGGAACGAAAAATTTATTTTGCAAACATCTCCCGAGAAGTAAAAAGTTACGTTATTTTGTGCCCGATCGAAGCGTAAAGTGGGACTTTAAGATTTCTTAACGTCGATATTTATTATTAAAATTGATATTCGGGTATTCACATATCATTAATTGTTAATTTTTTCTTTGTTTAATTTTTCCAAATTTTCATCATAACTTTATCCGAAAACTTTTTTTTTCCCTCAAAATACGATAGGGACGTTTCGTAATTACCGAGACGATCCTCGGAGGGGATCAATCGAGGCCGGGTTTCCTCTACGGCGTCACTATAATATAATGACGTTTCGGGAAAAAAAACCGCTTAAGGAACAAAAAATTTATTTTGCACCATCTCCCGAAAAGTAGAGAGTAACGTTATTTCGTGCCCCGAGAGAACCGTAGTAGGGTACCTTTAAGATTTTTTTTATGTTAATTTTTAAAGTGTAGCAAGGGAACGAAAAAATTATTTTGCAAATGGGGTCGTGCGTAGTTTTTATAATTAATTTTTGTTTAGTTACCTCTAAAAAATTATTTTTCATAGAAAACTGAATTTAAGAGACTAAATGAAAAAAAAAAAATAATAATACAAATAAACTTGCCCTCGAAAAAAAAAACTCGCTTAAGGATCGAAAAAATTTATTATGCAACATCTCCCGAGAAGTAAAAAAGTTTACGTTATTTTTGTGCTCGATCGAAGCGTAGTGGGACCTTAAATTTCTTTACGCATATTTATATTAAGAATTATAATTCGGGTATTCACATAGCAAAAAATCGCTCAAAGCTTATAGGAAATGGGGGTCGTGCGTAGTTTTGATAATTAATTTTATTTCTTGACTAAAAATTAATTTTCATAGAAAACTGAATTTAAGAAATAAATGAAAAAAAATAATTAATATATATAAATTCAACTTGCCCTCGAAAAAAAAAACTCGCTTAAGGAAACGAAAAAAATTTATTTTGCAACACTCCCGAGAAGTAAAAAGTTAAGTTATTTTGTGCTCCGATCGAAGCGTAAGTGGGAATTAAGATTTCTTTACGTCGTTACGTCGATATTTATATTAAGAATTGATATTCGGGTATTCACATATCATTAATTGTTTATTTTTTCTATGTTGTTAATTTTTCCTAATTTTCATCATAACTATCCATTTACCTCATAAACGTCCTCGTTATATAGTGACGTTTCGTAATTACCGAGACCAGTTCCTCGGAGGGGATCAATCGAGGCTTGGTTTCCTCACGGGCGTCACTATAAGTATAATGACGTTCTCGATTTACCATAAAACGATCGTCGAACGAGCAAAACGGCAATATTTTCAGGATGAACTATCGTTAAGCTTATAATTATATTATAGTGACCGTATTATTCTGTACCGTTTATAAGTCGAAAGTATTAGTTAAAATTTGAAAAAAAAAATTCAATTTTCCCGAGGTCGACTTTTTGGATAGCGATTTTTATTTAGACCTTTTGAGTTATAAACGGTTCCGATGAAACGTCAATATTGGAACTATTAATACGCTTAACGACGTTCGAAGCGTAAAAAATGGATTCTAAACGCGTAGAGTCATTTATTTTGGGCTTTTACGAAACGTCACCATATGACGAGGACGTTTCCGAGGTAAATGGTCGTCGTGCAATATTTTTTATAATTTTTTTATTTAGTTACTCTAAAAAAATTATTACCGTAGTAGAGTGTTCTTTAAGGTTTCGTAGAGAGTTTTCCAAAATTACCCAGTTAATAATCTACTATGTTTAATTGTTCTCAAACTTTTTCGATTCGCGGCACCCTTGACTTATTTAAGTTTGCCGAAGTCACCCCATGTTAGATTCTTAAAAGAAAGTCTTCCAATTTATAAAATAGGGTCTATCATTAATATAAAATTGCAATACTTTTGCATGATCACAGCATGCCAAAAGCATACCTAGAATAGAACCTGAAATATTAATGAATCTGTATAACAAAACTAACAAATTTTCTTAACAAGTTTGGAAAATTCAAAATTGCATTAAAAATTTTAAATGAAACTAAAGAAATTTAGTGAAATGTTCAAAACTTTTCGCGTCACCCTTGTGGGAAGCTGTGCCACCCAAATGTGACGCGTCACACAGTTTGAGAACCACTGATAGATCATGATAAAAATAATTAAGAATTAAGAAAATTAAGAAAATTAAGAAAAAAAATAAAAATCCAATATGTGAATAACGTTATTATAGAATTTCTTTTACAGACTTAGATTGTTTTTGTTGTGTTTTGGTTTCTCTTCGAGAAAAAAACTCGCTAAGGAACCAAAAAATTTATTTTGGCACCATCTCGCGAAAAGGAGAGACAGTAACGTATTTCTGCACGATGACCGTTAGAGGGTACCTTAATATTTTTTTACTTGTTTAATTTTTAAAGTGTAGCAAAAAATCGCTCAAAGCCTATAGGAAATGGGTGTGAGTAGTTTTTATAATTAATTTTTTCTTACTTACCTCTAAAACATTATTTCCGTAGAAAACTGAAATTAAGGGAGACTAAATGAAAAAAAAAAAATATATATACAAAGTACACTTGCCCTCGAAAAAAAAAGACTCGCTTAAAGGAACGAAAAATTTATTTTGCAACATCTCCCGAGAAGTAAAAATTACGTTTATTTTGTGCGTCCGGAGCGAAGATAAGTGGGACCTTTAAGATTCTTTACGTCGAAATTATATTAAAAGAATTGATAGTCGGGTATTCACATATCATTAATTGTTTATTTTTCTATGTTCTTAAATTTTCCTAATTTTCATCATAACTTTAACCCTGAACTTTTCGTTTTTTTTCCTCAAAATACGATAGTGACGTTTCGTAATTACCGAGACGATCCTCGGAGGGGATCAATCGAGGCCGGGTTTCCTCTACGGCGTCACTATAATATAATGACGTTTCCCGGTTACCATAAAAACGACCTCGAACGATCAAACGGCCAATATTTTCAGGGACAACCTTTCGTTAAGCGATTAATCGTTCTTATAATGACGTTTATTTGGTACCATTTCTAAGTCGAAGGTCTAAGTCAAAATTTGAAAAAAAAATTCTCAATTCTTTCCCAAAACGATTTTTTGGAGAGCGATTTTGAATTAAACCTTTGAGTTATAAACGGTTTCGATGAAACGTCAATATGGGAACGATTATTACGCTTAACGACGTTCTAAGCGTAAAAAAATGGATTCTAAACGCGTAGAGTTATTTATATTGGGGGTTTTTTACGAAACGTCACTATAGGACGAGGACGTTTCCGTAGGCTTTGAGCGATTTTTTTGCTACACTTGCCTTCGAAAAAAAACTCGCTTAAGGAACGAAAAATTTATTTTGCAACATCTCCCGAGAAGTAAAAAGTTACGTTAACGTTATTTTGTGCCCCGATCGAAGCGTAAGTGGGGACCTTTTAAGATTTCTTTACGTCGATATTTATATTAGCAATTGATATTCATTTATTCACATATCATTAATTGTTTATTTTTGCTATGTTCTTAATTTTTCCTAATTTTTCCTCATAACTTCATCCGTGAACTTTTCGTTTTTTCATCAAAAATACGATATATGACGTTCTAATTACCGAGAAGATCCTCGGGGTGAATAACTTTTTACTAGCAATTTTTACAGACTTAGATTCCTTTTTTTTTTTGGTTTCTCTCGGGGGAAAAAAAACTCGCTTAAGGAACAAAAAATTTATTTGGCACCAACTCCCGAAAAGTAGAGAGTAATTTCGTGCCCCGAGTGAACCGTAGGAGGGTACCTTTAATATTTTTTTTACGTTAATTTTAAAGTGTAGCCAAAAAATCGCTCAAAGCCTATAGGAAATGGGGGTCGTGCGTAGTTTTTTATAATTAATTTTTGTTAGTTACCTCTAAAAATTATTTTTCATAGAAACCTGATTTATAGGAGACTAAATTAAAAAAATTAATAAATATATATAAAGTTACACTTGCCTTCGAAAAAATAAAACTCGCTAAGAAAGAAAAATTGTAAGTTTGCAACATCTCCCGAGAGTAAAAGTTACGTTATTTTGTCCCCGATCGAAGCGTAAGTGAGGACTTTAAGATTTTTTTACTTTGATATTTATATTAAGAATTGATATTCAGGTATTCACTTATCATTAATTGTTTATTTTTTCTATGTTCTTAATTTTTCCTTATTTTCATCATAACTTTATCCGTGATTTTAAACTTTTCGTTTTTTTCCTCAAAATACGATAGTGACGTTACGAAATTACCGAGTCGATCCTCGGAGGTTATCAATCGAGGCTGGGTTTCCTCTACGGCGTCACTATAATATAATGACGTTTCTCGATTACCATAAAAACGATCTCGAACGATCAAACGGCAATATTTTCAGGGATGAACTATCGTTAAGCGTATTAATTATTATTATAGTGACGTTTATTCTGTACCGTTTATAAGTCGAAGGTATAAGTTAAAATTTGAAGAAAAAAAAATTTCAATTTTTCCCGAGGTCGACTTTTTGGAGAGCGATTTTGATTTAGACCTTTTGAGTTATAAACGGTTCCGATAAAACGTCACTATTGGAACTATTAATACGCTTAACGACGTTCTAAGCGTAAAAAATGGATTCTAAACGCTTAGAGTCAATTTATTTTGGCTTGTACAACGTCACTATATGACAGGAGCACTGTGCCCAAAGACAAACTTTGCTCCGTTAGGAGCAAACCTCGGCTTGTTTTTTTTTAATTTAGTTACCTCTAAAAATTATTTACCGTAGAAAATGGAATTTAAGGGAGACTAAACTATAAAAAAAAATTAATATAAATAAATATAGTATAGATCAGTGGTTCTCAAACTGTTTGACGCGTCACATTTGGGTGGCACAGCTTCCCCACAAGGGTGACGCGAAAGTTTTGAACATTTTCATAATTGTATTTAAGTTTTCATTTAAAAATTTTAATCAATTTTGAATTTTCCAACTTTGTTAAGAAAATTTTAGTTATGTTATCCTTATATATTTATATATTCAGAGACAAATCCTGGGAATGCTTTTGGCATGCTGTGATCATGCAAAAGTATTGCAATTTTATGATTAATGATAGACCCTATTTTATAAATTGGAAGACTTTCTTTTTAGAATCTAACATGGGGTGACTTCGGCAAACTTAAATAAGTCAAGGGTGCCGCGAATCGAAAAAGTTTGAGAACCACTGGTATAGATCATGATAAATAATTAAGAATTTAAGAAAAATTAAGATCGAAGAAAAAATAAATATCCAATATGTGAATAACTTATTATTAGCAATTCTTTACAGACTTAGATTCCTTTTTTTTTTTTTTTTTTTTTTTTTGGTTTCTCTCGGGAAAAAAACTCGCTTAAGGAACAAAAAATTTATTTTGCACCATCTCCCGAAAAGTAGAGAGTAACGTCTATTCGTCCCCGAGTGAACCGTAGGAGGGTACCTTTAATATTTTTGTTACGTTAATTTTTAAGGTGTTAGCAAAAAATCGCTCAAAGCCTATAGGAAATGGGGTCGTGCGTTTTTTATAATTAATTTTTGTTTAGTACCTCTAAAAATTATTTTTCCATAGAAAACTGAATTTAAGGAGAATAAATAAAAAAAAAAATATTATACAAATACACTTGCCCTCGAAAAAAAACTCGCTTAAGGAACGAAAAATGTATTTGCAACATCTCCCGAGAGGAAAAAGTTACGTATTTGTGCTCCGACGAAGCGTAATGGGACCTTTAAGATTTTCTTTAACGTCTTACGTCGAGTATTTGATTATTAAAATTGATATTCGGGTATTCACATACATTAATTGTTTATTTTTTCTTTATTTTTACTACTTATATTATATCTTTATCAGTGACTTTTGTTTTTTTTCTCAAAAAATATGATATGACGTTTCCGTAATTACCGAGACGATACTCGGAGGGGATCAATCGAGGCCGGGTTTCCTCTACGGCGTCACTATAATATAATGACGTTTCTCGATTACCATAAAAACAACCTCGAACGCGATCAAACGGCAATATTTCAGGTATGAACTATCGTTAAGCGTATTATTATTATTATAGTGACGTTTATTCTGTACCATTTATAAGTCGAAGGTATAGGTTAAAATTTGAAAAAAAAATTCAATTTTTCCCGAGGTTGACTTTTTGGAGAGCGATTTTGATTTAGACCTTATGAGGTATAAACGGTTCCGATGAAACGTCACTATTGGAACTATTATTACGCTAAACGACGTTCTAAGCATAAAAAAATGGATTCTAAACGCGTAGAGTTATTTATTTTGGGATTGTACAAAACGTCCCCTATATGACGAGGACGTTTCCGTAGGCTTTGAGCGATTTTGGTACACTTTAAAAATAAACGTAAAAAAAACTAAAATACCCTCCTACGGTTCACTCTGGGCACGAAATAACGTTACTCTCCACTTTTCGGGGATGATGCAAAATAAATTATTTTCCTTAGGCGAGTTTTTTTCCCGAGAGAAACGAAAAAAAAAAATTATTACGGAATCTAAGTATTTGTAAAAATTGCCTAATAATTAAGTTATCACCTATTGGAATTTATTATTTTCTTCCTTCTTAGATTTTGCTTAAAATTTCTTAATTATTTATTTTACTGATATATACTATTTTTATTGATATTAATTTTTTTATAGTTTAGTGTCCCTTAAATTCCATTTCTACAATAAATAATTTTTATAGGTAACTAATTAAAAAAAAATAAATAAAAAATATTGCACGACGCCCATTTACCTTAGGAAATGGGGGTCGTGCGTTTTTTATAATTAATTTTTGTTTAGTTACCGTCTAAAAATTATTTATCATATGAAACTGAATTTAAAGGGAGACAAATTAAAAAAAATAATAAAAATATTAAAGTAAGATTGCCTTCGAAAAAAAACTCGCTTAAGAACGAAAAATTATTTTGCAACATCTCCCGAGAAGTAAAAAGTACGTTATTTTGTGGCCCGATCGAAGCGTAAGTGGGAACCTTTAAGATTTCTTTACGTCGATATTTATATAAGAATGATATTCGGTATTCACATATCATTAATTGTTTATTTTATTCTATGTTCTTTATTTTTCCTAATTTTCATCATAAACTTTATCCGTAACTTTTTCGTTTTTTTCTACTCAAAAATACGATAGTGACGTTTCGTAAATTCCGAGACGATCCTCGGAGGTTATCAATCGAGGTGGGTTTTCCTCTACGGCGTCACTATAATATAATGGACGTTTCCTCGAATTTACCATAAAAAACGAATCTCGAAACGATCAAACCGGCAATATTTTCAGGATGAACTATCGTTAAGCTATTAATTATATATAGTGACGTCTATTCTGTACCGTTTATCGAAGGTATAGGTTTAAAAATTAAAAAAAAATTCAGATTGTTTCAGCGTCGACTTGTTGAATAGCGATTTGATTAGGACCTTTTGAGTTATAAAAACGGTTTCCGAGAAACGTCAATAGTTGGAACTATATAATACGCTTAACGACGGTTCGAGCGTAAAAAATGGATTCGTAAACGCTAGAGTCATTTATTTTGGGCTTTTACGAAACGTCACCATAAGAGGACGTTTCCGAGGTAAATGGTCGTCGTGCAATGTATTTTTTATAATTTTTTTTGAATTTAGTTTACTCTAAAAATATTTTACCGTAGAAAATGGAATTTAAAGGAGACTAAACTATAAAAAAAATTTAATATATAATAAATATAGTATAGATCAGTGGTTCTCAAACTTTTTCGATTCGCGGCACCCTTGACTTATTTAAGTTTGCCAAAGTCACCCCATGTTAGATTCTAAAAAAAAAGTCTTCCAATTTATAAAATAGGGTCTATCATTAATCATAAAATTGCAAATAATATTCCATTTTTACAACATGCCAAAAGCATTCCCAGGATTTGTCCCTGAATATATAAATATAAAGGATAATATAACTTAAATTTTCTTAACAAAGTTGGAAAATTCAAAATTGATTAAATTTTTAAATGAAAACTTAAATACAATTATTGAAAAATGTTGCAAAACTTATCGCGTCACCTTGTGGGGAAGCCGTGCCACCCAAAATGTGACGCTCACACAGTTTGAAGAACCAGCTGTATAGATCATGCATGAAATAATAAGGAATTTAGAAAAATAAGGATCGAAGAAAAAATAAATATCCAATATGTGAATAACTTATTATTAGCCAATTCTTTACAGCTTAATTCCGCTTTTTTTGTTGTTTTTTTGGTTTCTTCTCGAGAAAAAAACTCGCTTAAGAACCAAAAAATTTATTTGGCCACCATCTCGCGAAGAAGTAAGATAACGGTTATTCGTGCCCGAGTGAACCGTAGGAGGGTAACCTTTAATATTTTTTTTACGTTAATTAATTTTAAAAGTGTAGCAAAAAATCGCCCAACGTTTTTCCAAACGGGGTGTTTCTCAGTTTTGTATTAATTTTTTTAGTTGCGCCAAACGCGTTTTTCAGTAGAAAAACTGAACTTAAGGGATACTAAATGAAAAAAAAAATAATAAATATATATACAAAGTACACTTTCCCTCGAAAAAAAAACTTCGCTTAAGGAACGAAAAATTTATTTTCCAACATCTCCAGAGAAGTAAAAAGTTACGTTATTTTGCTGCTCCGATCGAAGCGTGAAGTGGGACCTTAAGATTTCTTTTACGTCGATATTTTATATAAGAATTGATATTTAGGTATTCACATATCATTAATGTTTATTTTCCCTTTGTTCTGAAATTTTTCCAATATGCTTCATAAGTGAAGCGTGAATTTTTCTTCTTTTCCCCTCAAAATACGATAGTGACGTTTCGTAATTACCGAGACGATCCTCGGAAGGGATCAATCGAGGCCGGGTTCCTCTACGGCGTCACTATAAAATAATGACGTTTCTCGATTACCATAAAAAAGACCTCGAACGATCAACGGCAGTGTTATAAGGGTTGAACTATCGTTTTGGTTATTTAATTATTATTATAGTGACGTTTATTTTGTACCGTTTATAAAAAGTCGAGATATAAGTTTAAAATTTGAAAAAAAAATTCCAATTTTTCCGAGGTCGACTTTTTGGATAGCGATTTTGATTTAGACCTTTTGAGATAAACGGTTCGATGAAACGTCACTATTGGAACTATTATTACGCTTAACGACGTTTTAAGCTTAAAAAAATGGATTCTAAACGCTGTAGAGTTATTTATATTGTCTTTTACGAAACGCACTAATGACGAAGGACGTTTTCCGTAGCTTTGACGCGGATTTTTGTGCTACCTTCCTTCGAAAAAAAACTCCTTAAGGAACGAAAAATTTATTTGGCACCGACATCTCCCGAGAAGTAAAAATTAACGTTATTTTGTGCCCCGATCGAAGCGTAAGTGGGGACCTTTAAAATTTCTTTACGTAGATAATTGTATAAAGAATTGATATTCGGGTATTCACATATCATTAATTGTTTATTTTTGCTATGTTCTATGTTCTTAATTTTTCCTAATTTTAATCATAACTTTATCCGTGAACTTTTCGTTTTTTTCATCAAAATACGATAGTGACGTTTCGTAATTACCGAGACGATCCTCGGAGTGAATAACTTTTTACTTGCAATTGTTTCCAGACTTAGATTCCGTTTTTTTTTTTTTTTTTCGCTTTCTATCCTCGAAAAAAAAAACTCGATTAAGATATCTTCAAATTTTTTGGCACCCAAATCCCGAAAAAGGAGAGGTAAACGTTATTCGTGCCCGATGGAACCGTAGCGAGGGTACCTTTAGATAATTTTTTTACTGTAATTTTTAAAGTGTAGGCAAAAAAAATCGCTCCAAAGGCCTATAGGAAAGGGTGTCGTGCCGTTAGTTTTTATAATTCAATTTTTGTTTGTACCTCTAAAATTATTTTTCATAGAAAACTGAAATTGAGGGAGACTAAATTAAAAAAAAATTAATAATATATATTAAAAGTACACTTGCCTTCGAAAAAAAAAACTCGGCTTAAGAAGAAAAAATTTATTTGCAACAATCTCCCGGAGAAGTAAAAAGTTACGTTATTTTGTGCCCCGATCGGGTATTCACATATCATTAATTGTTTATTTGAAAAGAATATTAAGAATTGATATTCGGGTATTCACAGATCATTAATTGTTTATTTTTTCTATGTTCATAATTTTTCCTAATTTTTATCATAACTTTATCCGTGAACTTTTCGTTTTTTTCCTCAAAATACGATAGTGACGTTACGAAATTACCGAGTCGATCCTCGGAGGTTATCAATCGAGGCTGGGTTTCCTCTACGGCGTCACTATAATATAATGACGTTTCCCGATTACCATAAAAACGACCTCGAACGAACAAACGGCAATATTTTCAGGGAGAGATGAACTATCGTTAAGCGTATTAATTATTATTATAGTGACGTTTATTCTGTACCGTTTATAAGTCGAAGGTATAAGTTAAAATTTGAAAAAAAAAAAAATCAATTATTTCCGAGGTCGACTTTTTGGATAGCGATTTTGATTTAGACCTTTTGAGTTATAAACGGGTCCGATGAAACGTCACTAGTTGGAACTGATTAATACGCTAACGACGTTAAGCGTAAAAAATGGGATTCTAAACGCGTAGAGTAATTTATTTTAGGCTTTTACGAAACGGCACTATATGACGAGGACGTTTCCGAGGGTAAATGAGCGTCTTTAAAATATTTTTATAATTTTTTTAATTTAGTTACCTATAAAAATTATTTACCGTAGAAAAGGAATTTAAAGGAGACTAAACTATAAAAAAAAATTAATATAAATAAATATTGTAGTAAAGATCATGATAAATAATTGAAAATTTAAAAAAATTAATATCGAAAAAAAATATCTAATATGTTAAAAAATTTTTTTTAAGCAAATTTTTTACAGACTTAAATTCCTTTTTTTTTTTTTTTTTTTTTTTTTTTTTTTTGGTTTGCTCTCGGGATAAAAATCTCGCTTAAGGAACAAAAATTTATTGGCACCAAAATCTCCCAGAAAAGCTAGAGCAGTAACGTTATTTCGTGCCGCCGAGTGAACCGTAGGGAGGGTACTTTAGATATTTTGTTTTAACGTTAATTTTTAAGGTGTAGCAAAAAATCGCTCAAAACATATAGGAAATGGAGTCGTGCGCGGTAGTTTATAATTAATTTTTGTTTAGTTACCTCTAAAAATTATTTTCAATAGAAAAAATTAAGGGAGACTAAATGAAAAAAAAAAAAATATATAACAAAGTACACTTGGCCCTTCCAAAAAAAATCTCGCTTAAGGAACGAAAATTTATTTTTTGCAACATCTCCCGAGAATTAAAAAGTACGTTATGTTTGTCTCCGATCCGAAGCGTTTAGTGGGGACCTTTAGATTTCTTTACGTCGATATTTATATTAAGAATTGATATTCGGGTATTCACATAGCAAAAAATCGCTCAAAGCCTATAGGAAATGGGGGTCGTGCGTAGGCTTTATAATTAATTTTTGTTTAGTTACCCCTAAAACTTAATTAACAAAGAAAACGGAAATGTCAGGGAGACTAAATAAAAAAAAAAATAATAATATATACAAAGTACACTTGCCCTCGAAAAAAAAAAATCGCTTAAGAAACGAAAAAATTATTTTGCAACATCTCCCGAGAAGTAAAAAGTGACGTTATTTTGTGGCACCGTTCGAAGCGTAAGTGGGGACCTTTTAAGATTTCTTTACGTCGTTACGTCGATATTTATATTTAAGAATTGATATTCACGTATTCACATATCATTAATTTGTTTATTTTTTCATGCCTTAATTTTTCCTAATTTTCATCATAACTTTATCCGTTGAACTTTTGTTTGTTTTCTCAAAAAATATACGATAGTGACGTTTCGTAAATACCGAGACGATCCTCGGAGGGGATCAATCGAGGCTTGGTTTCCTCTACGGCGTCACTATAATATAATGACGTTCTCGATTACCATAAAAACATCGTCGAAACGATTCAACGCAATTTTTAAATTTTTTTTTTTTTTTTCCCCAAGGGAAAACTATCGTTAAGCTTATTAATTATTATTAGGGACGTTTATTCTGTACCGTTTATAATTCGAAGGTATAAGCTTTAAATTTGAAAAAAAAAATTTCAATTTTTCCCGAGGTCGACTTTTTGGGATAGCGATTTTGATTTAGACCTTTTAGTTATTAACGGTTCCGATGAAACGTCACTATTGGAACTATTACGCTTAACGACGTTCTAAGCGTAAAAAAATGGATTCTAAAACGCGTAGAGTGTATTTTTTTGGCTTTTACGAACGTCACCTATAGTGACTAGGACGTTTCCGTAGCTTGAGCGATTGTTTTGCTACACTTTAAAAATTAACGAAAAAAAAATATTAAAGATTACCCTCCTACGGTTCACCTCGGGCACAAATAACGTTTACTCTCATCTTTTCGGAGATGATGGCAAAATAAATTATTTGGTTCCTTTAACTGAGTTTTTTTTCCCGAGAGAAACGAAAAAAAAAAATAATTACGGATCATTTTTAATATAAGAATTGCTATAATAAGTAAATAGTCAAATTGGATATTTATATTTTTTTCTTCGTTCTTTATTTTTTCTTAAATTCTTAATTATTTATCATGAATCTATACTATATTATTATATTAATTTTTTTATAGTTTAGTGTCCCTTAAATTCCATTTTCTACGATAAATAATTTTTATAGGTAACTAAATTAAAAAAAATAATAAAAAATATTGCACGACGCCCATTAACCTCGGACGATGGGTGTCGTGCGTAGTTTTTATAATTAATTTTTGTTTAGTTACCTCTAAAAATTATTTCTCATAGAAAACTGAATTTAAGGGAGACTAAATTAAAAAAAATAATAATATATATAAAGTACACTTGCCTTCGAAAAAAAAAAACTCGCTTAAGGAACGAAAAATTTATTTTGCAACATCTCCCGAGAAGTAAAAAGTTACGTTATTTTGTGCCCCGATCGAAGCGTAAGTGGGGACCTTTAAGATTTTTTTACGTCGATATTTATATAAGAATTGATATTCAGGTATTCACATATCATTAATTGTTTATTTTTTCTGTTCTTAATTTTTCCTAATTTTCATCATAACTTTATCCGTGAACTTTTCGTTTTTTTCCTCAAAATACGATAGTGACGTTTCGTAATTACCGAGACGATCCTCGGAGGTTATCAATCGAGGCTGGGTTTCCTCTACGGCGTCACTATAATAATGACGTTTCTCGATTACCATAAAAACGATCTCGAACGATCAAACGGCATATTTTCAGGGATGAACTATCGTTAAGCGTATTAATTTATTATTATTAGTGACGTCTATTCTGCTACGTTTATAAGTCGAAGGTATAGGTTAAAATTTAAAAAAAAAAATTTCAATTTTTTACGAGGTCGACTTTTTGGAGAACGATTTTGATTTAGACCTTTTGATTATAAACGGTTCGATGAAACGTCACTATTGGAATTAATACGCTTAACGACGTTCGAAGCGTAAAAAAATGGATTCTAAGCGTAGAGTCATTTATTTTGGCTTTTACGAAACTCACTATATGACGAGACGTTTATGAGGTAAATGTCGTCGTGCATATTTTTTTTATAATTTTTTTTTAATTTAGTTACTCCTAAAAAAAATTTGTCGTAAAAATGGAATTTTTAAGGGAGACTAAACTATAAAAAAAAACATAATATAAATAAATTATAGTATAGATCATGATAGAATAATTAAGTAATTTTAAAGAAAAAATTAATCGAAGAAAAAATAAATAATCCGAAATTATTGAGATAACTTATTTAAGCAATTCTTACATGGACTTAGATTCCGGGTTTTTTTATCGTCTCTTC
>JABUQX010012018.1:20000-28839 GCA_015478945.1 Trachelipus rathkii | reverse complement strand
GCGGGAGGAGAGATTGTGCGCGTGGTGTGTGTGTGTGTGTGTGTGTGTGTGTGTGTGTGTGTGGTGTGTAAAATGCTTGTGTGCGAGGTGTATGAGTAAGACATCTGTGTGGTGTAAGTAAACTCTGTGTGTGGAGTGTAGAGTAAATCTGTGTGGAGTGTAAGTAAATGCTGTGTGTGAGTGTAAGTGGTAAATTGTAAAGGTTGTCATAGGTGAAGGTGTGTATAAGTATCATATGTAAGTGTGTGTATAAGTGTCAGAGTGGTGTGTGTGTGTGACTGGCTGTGTATATGCAGGTGTATAAGATGTAAGTGTCTAGTGGGTAAATGTTAAAGTGTCATGTGAATGTGTGTATAAGTGTCACAGTGAATGTGTCCTTACTCAACTACTAGTGTGTGTGTGTGTGTGTGTGTGTGTGTGGTGTGTGTATGTGTGTTCTAAATAATAATAACAATAGGCAGGAAGTAAATAACACTAAAGAAATGATCATTTAAATCATAAAGATAATAAAAATAATAAAAATAATAATAAAAATAAATAAAAATAATTCATAGAAATAAATACAACAAGTATTAAAAGCAAATAAAAAACATAATCGTTAATAATATAGTGTGTGAGTTAAACAGTAAACATGAAAGGTTAAAGCAGTAAAGCAGAAAGTAAAACAGTAAAAGCAGAAAGTTAAAACAGTAAAGCAGAAAGTTAAAGAGTAAAGCGAGAAAGTACAGCAGTATAAGCAGTAAAACAAAAAGCATACTAAGATCCCTTTAGTGTTAGGTAACACCTCTATTGATTTACTGATTTACTGCTTTAAGGTATGTAATGTAATGTTAATAAAGAAAGCAGTAAAGCAGAAAGTTAAGCAGTAAAGCAGTAAACAAAAAGCCTAACTAATCCCTTAGGTGTTAGGTACACCTCTATTGATTACTAGATTATACTGCTTTAAGGTATGTAATGTATGTGCAGATTATAAGCAGTAACAGCAGACAAGTTAAAGCTGTAAGCATAGTAAACAAAAACATACTAATGCCTTAGGTTGTAGGTAACACCTCTATTGATTTATTTACTGATTTACTGCTTTGAAGTATGTAAACGTTAATAAATATATGAGTTAAAGCAGTAAATGCAGAGAGTTAAAACAAGTAAAGCAGGATAGTTACAGGCAGTAAAACATGCGTTAAAGGCAGTAAAAGCAGTAAAACAATAAAGCATACTAACCTTGTTGCTGTGTAAACACCTCTATTGAGTCTGACTGATTTACTACTTAAGGTATGTAATTTTAATAAATATGTGAAGTTTAAGCAGTAAAACATATGAGCTTAAAGCAGTAAAACATGAGTTAACGCAGTAAAAGCAGTAAAACAAAAGACGCTATATCCCTTGAGTGTTAGGTAACACCTCTATTGATTTACTGATTTAGCTGCTTTACAGGTATGTTCGAGATGTTAATTGAGTTTTAATAAAGATTTTGTAGCAGTTGTTAGTAAAATAAAATGATTATATATCTAGACAGGCTCGGGTGTGTGGTATCCTCATTCTTTTCATTATTTGTATATTGCATAAATTCTTAAATAGATTGGTCTAATTTTTAATGTTATTTGGTCAGGCTTTGCCTGTGAGTAGTAAGCATACAGTGGCCTTCAGTTGACCTCGACTCATGCAATTTGTGAATTAGTCGCTGTGGAAGCTTTACCTCCCAGACACGCTCCTCTGGATACCGTTCGCCTGATACATAATCATTTTATTTTAAGTAAAGGTCGTATATAATATAATATTGTAGGTTATATTATATATAGTATATATATTTATTTATATATGGTATATATATATTATAATAGTATATCATATATATATATATATAATATAGTCTAGGGGAGGTGGTGTTAGGCAGGCTCGTGTCACATGTCCGTGGAAGGGGATGGTCTAGCTGCGGCTGGTACTTGGTATCAAGGGTGGTCGATTGTGAAGGTGTCTATGGTAGACTCTGTGTGGTTTGTGTTGTGTAGCGTAGTAGTTCGAGCGTAAGTGCTATGGGTAGGTGTTGTAGTGTTGTGTATATATAATAAGCCTAGCGTAATGTGTGTGGTGTGTTGTGTATAATAGCCTAGCGGGTGTGCGTGTGGTGCATAAGTGTCAATTAGTGTGGTGTAGGACCGGTGTGGGTGTTTAGCGTGTGAGCTAGGGTTTGGCTGGTATAGTACCATGGTTCAGGGTTCGGCAAGGGTGGGTGTGTTGGTTATATAGAGGGTGGGTCGTAGGTGCGTTAGGCATGTGTGTGTGTGTAGGTGCAGATTTGTGAGTGTAGTGTCTATGGGAGTGGGGTGTAATGGTGTGTGATTATAAGTAGGACTATTAGGACCGGTTGTGTGTGTGTGGTTGTTTGTGTGTTGTATATAGTAGCGTACGGCTGTGTGGTGTGTGTGTGTTTATGTGTAGTCGAGTGTGTAAGTATGCTTTATTATGTGTAATGTGTGTGTGTTGTGATGTGAGTGATAGCGATTTTTTTACTCTGCGTCTTCCTCATCTCGTTGTTATATTGATATTAGTAATAGTATAGCTAGTTTAGTAATAGTAACTATATATATCGTTAAATATATATATATTAATATATATATAATATAGTATAATCTATATAGGTTATATATGATTTAGTAGTATGATATTTATAGCTAATATAGTATAGTATTATATATATGTCAGAGTTGCATGTATATATAGTATAAATGCAAAAGTCGAGGGATGCGCTTTTCTTAAACTTTTAATATGGAAGATAGCTATTTTTCCCAAAAGTTTTTGTATGCATAAAATGATTTAATAATAAGTACACGATATTTGTTTATATATCTAAAGGGCATTCAATTGAACGGGAGGCCCAATTATGGTGTAAGTTCTATACCAACTTGTTCCTTAGATGGGCTACGGGGTTCGATTCCCAGTTTTCGGTTAGTGACTGGTATGAGGTCACATTTTTTTTAAATTGGCCCCCACAATTCCGTCGTTGTGTCTTTCATTCTTTGGGGTGGGTGGTGTATGATGTTCGCTATCGAGAAGAACTAGAAGGATGTATGCGCACGTACGCAGATGCATATACATGTACGGTGCGCAATACGCATGGTCATAGCTAATGATAAGAGTAGTGATAAAATGACATGTGGCGACCATTCCTTAAAGAAGGCCCAATGGGTTCAGGATACCTGTGAAACCTTCCAGAAGAGTACAAGAGCAACTATAATATATGTATTATATATAGTATATGAGTATATTTCAGTGTATATAGTTATATATATATATATATATATATATATATATATATATTTATATAATTATCTATAATATATATTATGGTTATATAATATTATACTATACTATTATGAGTATATATATGTATATATAGAAGAAAGGCAAATTTTGAAAATAGATTCAACTGAAAAACTATGGTTATTGGGGATTAGGGATACATGCTGAGAGCAGAGCAGACGAGATAAAAGCAGTCACGGTGACTGGAATGGTATAGGAGATATCGGGTGAATGAAAACGGGGTATGGAGGGAAGGGGACTGGGATGATGAGACGGTGTGTGTGTGTCTAGGGGTGGTGTATGTGTTATGGAATGCATTCGTGGATTATTAAATACATTCATGATTATAGAAAAACGAGGATGCGAAACAGCGGAAAAATGTCGGGAAGCTGGTGCAGTGCGGTGCGGTTGCTGCGCGGTTCGGCGCGCGTTTTCGGGGGGGCCTTGCGGTTAAGGGAAAACGCGTTGGTGAACTCCGAAACGCCCCAGCCCCCCCCTTAAGGGGGGGGGGGAATCCGCGAAAAAAAAATAAAATAAAAGGTAAAAAAGTGAAACAAAATTGCTAAAATCTAAAAAATAAAAAAAAATAATAATAAATCTAAAAATAAAAAATAAAAAGCACTTTAAAAAACACCCATGAAGTAGCTGAGTATTGCCAAAAATTACGGGCGTGCCAAAAAAGCCTCAGTGATGGTTCCTGGCTGGGGCAGCTCTGCGGCGCGCCACATCGGTGTCCAAATCCGCTCTATTACTGATTAGGATGCCATGTATGGTAAGTTCCGAAATTTTAGCTGGGCATCGTCGGATCCATGATAGGTTAGGTTGAGTTTTTACTGCATCGTCGAATCCATATTAGGTAAGTTGCTGTTTACCTACCTACTCGTAAGTTTGGTTATGATAGTGTTTCTGGTATGTATACGCACAGAATCAATATAATAATTGAAAAAGAACAACGATAGCGTAACGTATTTTAACCCAGCACAAAGAATTATTTTTTTTTACGGTGTTATCTTTCTTTCATGTATTAGCACTGAAAATCCCGTTTTCTTCTTTCTCCATCGCTTTGCGTACTTGTTATTAATATTTTAATACATTTTCAAATTTCGCACATCTTTATTAATTGCTAGTATCATAATAACAATATATATGAAAAAAAAGTTAAAAAAAAAAGCAAATTATCTGCGCCATGAAACTCAGTAAGATCGGTGAAATTTGAGTTTAAAACTACAACTCATCATATCTCAAAACTAAATAGATACAGGGAAAAGGGAAATACATTGTTGGGAATCCTGGTACATTTTAGGTGCGGGAAAAAAAAAGTTATATCATCTCAAAAACTTACACGTAGCAGAAGCCCCCCGGAAAAAAAAAAAAAAAGAAATGATTTTACAATTTTTGGAATCTGGTAAATTTTAAAAAGAAAAATAAAAAAAAAAAAAAAAAAAAAAAAATTATTGTTAATAATTATACGTAATATGATTAGAGAGCCTATTTAGAGACCTTTTATGGTTACCTTTAAATAAATACTTTCTATTAAATTTTTGCTTGTTTTTTTTAACTAAAGAATACCCCCAAGGTCATACGCACCTGAATGGCCCAGGAGTCGGGTGTCTCGTCGCTCGGGCAAACTACGGGGTAAGGACTAATTTCCCCCCCTCCGGGGAGGGTTCCCGGAACCCCCGCTCTTGGTATTCTGGGTGTCGCGGGGGTTCTTTCGCCCCTCTCTACGGGGTATGGAAAACGTCCCCCCCCTGTGTTTCCCCGTCGGCTCGAGCCCTATGCATTGCCCGGGTGTAATACCTTTGACAATAAATATTATATTATATACTATTGAGTCCCCTGTCTGCCTAAAAAAAAAATAGCCAATATTCATTTTTTTTAATTTATTTTTTGATTTTATTTTTACATTTTTATTAACTAAACTTTTACAAGGATTCCAACAATGTATTCTTTTGCTGTAGCTATTGTAGTTTGGTGAGATATGTTTTTTTTACTACATTTAGCAGTACTTCTCAATTTTGGTTCCAACAATGTATTCTTTTCCCTGTAGCTATATTGTGAGTTGTTTGAGATATGAGTTTTAGTTTTAAAACCAAAAGTTGTAGTTTTAAACAATTATAAATAAGATATATTTATATACAGATGGGGGCTCGGTGTAAACTGTGGCATGGAGGGGCTGGTAAGGTTTTTATATATATATATTTATATATATATATATATATCATATATATACGTATATATCAGTATATATAGGTAGTAGTTCATAGTATATATTTGATGCGATGATATATATATATATAATATATAAATATATATCATATATATATATATTATATTAAAGTATAGGAAGGGGGCGGCTCGTCTTTATGGGCTATTGGGCGCTGCAGCCCCTTCAATTAAAAATGCAGGCATAGGAATGTTGATAGAATAAAAATAGTGAAATTTTGTCGAAGTAAGTGATTTGCAATTTTTTTTTTGAACAATTTAGCACATCAAATGAATTAGTAATTACAATTGTGCGTACGTATTTAATGTTCAATATATCAATTAAATAAATTGGGCTCTACTTTTGCGGCCCTAAATTAAGCCCAATTTTATAAGTTTTAAAATAAGAACAAATATAGCAACATACGAAAATAAAGAATTCAAAATTCCTATAGTAGTTTTTATAATGTTGCCAGTTTGGCTTCTATTATTTCATAGCAACTTGGAAGTTTTTTCATATAAAATTAAGGTTCAAATTTTACACAGTTGCTAGATTTGTCCATGTAATGTCCTTCTTTTACTTGTATATAGAGAGTCAGAGACAAGTAAAAAGTCAGTTTATTCACATTTTACGGGGGGAGAGGTTGTGTTTATTTTTTTGTGCGAGAAATAACATAGTGAAAATATATGCAAAAATAATTACCCGTGTGATATAATATATATATAAATAAGTACATTGATGGTGGGGGTAGGTTAAGGTATATTATAATGAGATAACGGGGAGGATTGTATAATTATAAGTAGTAGTAGTAGTATTATTATTATATATTATAGTATTATATATTATATATTCTATAGTTTATATGATAATATATATATAGTATATAGGAGAGAGAGAGAGAGAGAGAGAGCGAGCGTAGAGAGAGAGAGAGATGAGAGAGGAGACGAGAGAGATGAGACGTCAAAATCTATGATAAGGGCAGGCTAATGACGGTTTTATCGTATTTTGTGTCTAATTTGATCGCATGTGTCCAGACCTCATACAATACAAGTTTATTTTTAGGCTTTTGCTTTACCGAAATGTGTTTGAATGCATGCAATCGATATTAAAAAAAAAAGTCCTATTAATTTATGCACGACATGTACACTAACTAGTAAAAAATTAGGTTTAATTAAGTCACGTTGAGGATAATTCCGTATCAGATATTGATATTTTAGGAAAAGGATAATTGATTTTATAATATTTCAATCTAAGAAAGTTATCAAGTCTTTGTAAATACAGAATGAAGTCGAGTTGCTGCAATGATGATTAAAAAAAAAAAAAAAAAGTTGTTAATTTATGCATCACTGTACCATTATATATACAAAAAGTTTATTTTAGACTAGACTTGTCTTATATAGTATTATAGTATATAAGGTCATATAATATATAATATAAGTGGTCCTACGACTCTTGTATATATAGTGGATATATATGAATAGTATATATTATATATATATATATATATAGATATAATTATCTATATATATATAATATATATAGTATATAAATACTATATATATATATACTATATAGACAGTGGCGGCTCTGTAAATTGCATGGAGGGGCTTGTAGGTTTTTATATATAATCTCATATAATATTACCGGTAATATATATATATATATATATTATACTAGTATATATATATATGATATATATATATATAGTGTATATATATATATAAATATCTATATATATATATAGGGTAATATATATATATATAATAATATTTAGCAGGGATTTCACAATTTTTTATATTTTGTGTAAGCTGTATGCATAAATTACAACTTTTTTTTTTTTTTTAATATCGATTGTATTTGGCATTCGAAGCAATTCTGCAATTAAAAGCTTGATGAACTTTTCCTTTAGATGAAATAATTATAAAATCATTATCTTTCTAAAAATATCAATATCTGATAGAATTATCCTCAAACGACTATTACCTAATTTTTATTTATGTTCGTACTTGTTTGCATAAATTATAGGACTTTTTTTTTTTAATAATCGATTAAATATAAAAATACATAATAAGCAAAAGCTCTAAAAATAAAAATTGTATTGTAGAGGTGTCAAATTTAAACAAATACGAAAAACGTCATTGCCTGCTTATCTAGGGTTTTGGTCTGCTCCCTCTCTCTCTCTCTCTCTCTCTGCTATATATATATATATATATATATATCTATAATAGTATATATATAAATATATATATATATATATATATATATATATTATATAATATATATATTATATATATTATAATGCATGATCTTGAATATAGTGTGTATAAATGATTTTTGCATATATTTTCACTATGTTATTTCTCGCACAAAAAAAAATAAACACAAGCTCTCCCCCCCGTAAAATGCGAATAAACTGACTTTAGTGTCCCTGACTCTCTATAGTACAAGTAAAAGAAGGACATTACATGGACAAATCTTAGCACCTCTGTAAATTTTGATACCTTCAATTTTATTATGAGAAAAAACTTCCAAGTTAGCTATGAGCATAAGTAGAAGCGCAAACTGGCAACATTAATACAAAGTACTATAGGAATTTGAATTCTTTATTTTCGTATGTTGCCTATAGTTTGTCTTATTCGTTTTAAGAACTTTGGAAAATATTTTTTACTTTAGAAGCCCAAATTTTATTTATTATTGAATATATTGAAATAAAATATCGTACAGCACAATTGATTCTAATTTTTTATGGTATACAATTGTTAAAAAAAAAATTTCAGATACTTTACTTTGACAAAAATTTCATATTTTTTTCTATCAACATCCTATGCCTGGCATTTTTAATTTGGAGGGGCTGCAGCCAATTTAGCCCCTAAAGACGAGCCGCCACTGTATATATATATTATATATATATATATATATATATATATATATATATAATTATTATTAAAAATATATTGTAAATATATTTATATGTTTAATATTATATACTATATAGATAAACTGTGGAGAATGTCTTCTGTAAAATAAAGAAGAGTAAGTATGTCTTCTGTAAAATAAAGAAGAGTAAGTATGTCTTTCTATAGTAGTTATTATTGAATTAATAAAAAAAAAAATACTTGCTTACCTAATTTGTTAAATTAAAAAGTAGTTAAATAAATTTGAATATATCTAGTTTCGTAATTCGTATCAGTTAACTAGTTAGCACTAGTTAACTTATTTATTTAGTTTAACTACGCTCAGTTTGAAATATTATTAGAGAAATTAAATCGTATTTTTGACTAGTTTTGTTTAACGCAAACAAAAGTATTAACGAAGCAATCCGTTTTCCTAAAAGAA
>JABUQX010012018.1:0-12500 GCA_015478945.1 Trachelipus rathkii | reverse complement strand
TATATTACTGTATATATGGACATATTATGAAGTGAGTGACTCCGTAATATTAAGGTTAGGTTAATTTAGTTAACGTTTGGTTATAGGTTATTGTTAGGTTAGGTTAGGTCAGGTTAGGTTAACGTTACCCAAAAATTTAATGCATTTACCCTAAAATTATTAAATTAACGATACATTAATTATTGATTTTCGGCTCGCTTGAGTCAACCACTTCATAAATAGCCTATATGATATATATATATATACTATAATATATATATATATTATATATTATATATATATATATATATACTTATATATATATAATTATATATATACTATAATATATAATATATATATATGTGCTGTTGCGTGTGGCGTTGCGTGTGCGTGTGCGTGTGCGTGTGTGTGTGTGTGTGACGTATTTAATATGTTGGCAAAATAAAACTTTTCTCCAAATGATTTTCACTGTGTCATGAGATATGCAGGTGCCAATATAAAGAAAGCTCATTCTTTCTCGAGTGAATATCAAACTCTGTCAGTCATCAACTGCATCTTGACATATGGAAATTGTGTGACATTTCAAACAATAGTCAGCGAAGATCTTTCAAAATGTAGGTCAATTGCGACACATTTTAAATATTTGATAATGGCTCAAGAAGAACTAAATAAAATACAGGTTTGAAGTTAATGATCCACAACTTTTAGTAATACATGACTCTACCACTCCCTTTAACATCATTCTGCAAATGATTATAAGGTTTGTAAACTTAATGTATACGACTGCTCGTTCGGCAGCTGTAATGATAAAATAAATGTCTTAACATTCCATGGCAATTTTATTCTAACAAACTGTATCAATGTACTTCAATCCCTTTGAAGATATCACCGTGATAATCAACAAAAAAAAACTCATCACTTGCGGACGTTATTCCCCCCAAACCACTCTGAAGAAAGTATTAATATCCTATGACAAAGATCTTCAAGAAATAAAATGGAGAGAGAGAGAAGGAGAGAGAGAGAGAGAGAGAAGGGAAGGAGAGAGAGAAGAAGGGAGAGAAGAGAGAGAGAGAATAAGAAAGAGGCATAGCTAATAAGAGGAGGTAGAGGAGGAGAGAGATGAAGAGAGAGAGATGAGAGTGAGAGAGAGGAGAGAAGAGAAGGAGAGAGAGAGAGAGATGAGAGAGAAAGAGGAGAGAGAGAGAGAGAGATGCAGCCAGAACTTGATCACATTCCATAGGTTAGTTTTTGAACTTAGGATGCAAGCAATTTTTCACTCATGCGGTTTTTCACGGAGATGGCCAAGTTAGTGTCGGCCGAAAATGCGAAGAAATTCAAAATTAGAAGCCTGAAATATTTACTAAATTAACGAAGATGTCGACTAAAGTTTGCTTCAAAATCTTGTACAAGCGTTGTCAAGATAAAATATGAAGTTGTCACAAGAGTCAATTGAATGCAAACGTCGAACTGTAAGCTATGATGATGGCCATCGTATGACACAAGAGAAATAAATTGCCCCTGAGAAGTTGACTCTACGGTATTACCGTATAGGAACGATTGCAATATGACTCGGTTGTATGGTGTTATAAGTATATATGGAGAATTAAGGACTTCGCTAGATTGAATAGAGGTGTTTTATGTGTCTGTCGTGATAATTAATGTGGACGACAGGCCTTGATTCTTTAGGGTGTTGGCTGTGCTTGGATTGCGGAATATATATCTCGAGGGTATGAGGTGAGAGCAAATTGAGTGAGTGAACTTGTTATAGCGTTATATAGTAAAAATTTACTGGTGTGATTGTGGACTTGTAAGTGGTGTAACTAGTTAGCTCTCAATTAGATTTATAGTCTGTATTTGTCGTGTGTGTGAACAATTGTTTATTATATGAGTAAGGTGAGGTACCCATCTCGAGGACTCCTTGCTGGTGAATGGTGGTGCCACTCAATCCATGGTTGAAATAGGTCGGTTGTCCTGATTATCAAATTGTCTGGATACTATGTCCGATTCTCAATTTTGGATCTAGTCTGATGAATAGCGATATTACTTGTCATGATGACTGCGGTTTATCCGTATTATTTGGTATATGTCACCAGGTGTAATATGGTTCTAAGTGTTTAAGGGAGTAATATTTTTTGCGCTTTATAGTATATTATTATTATAATGTATTATTATATTATATGCATCTCCGATTGATGAGGCACGTGCTAGATCTGTGTATATCTAAACGATTTAGTGTATGATTAGTGTTTAATGTGTGATGTGTCTGGCTTGTGGAGATTAAGAGCGAGTTGGCGAGTAGCCTTCAGTGAGACCTAGCGTCGTTGGCGGTGTAGGACGATGTGCGAGTAGAGATGTTATAAGGACTAAGCGCTAAGCAAGTTTTGTGATTTGAGATGAATCAGGGACGGCTGTTACTTAGTGTGAAGAGAGGGTATACGTGGGATCTTGATCGGAGCGACTTTTTATATATAATATTATATTTGGTAAACATAAGAGTTTAAGGCTAAGAAGAAAAAAATTACACTAGATTTGAAATTATTTTATAGTTCTTCTTTTCTGAGCATACACTTCATGCGGTGATGCATTGATAAGAGACGAGTCTATGATGTTTCAGCCGACCGGTTGTCCTCAATTAGATTGTGCCCGAGTGTTGCTGTAGGCCAGATGAGATGGCTTGGAATTAAGATAGTGATGTGGAGACGGCTCTACTCACGGGTGAGTGTCTGACGCGGGGGTGGGCGGACACACGGATATTGAGAGGATGCTGATGATTTCATAGATGGGTTGAATAAGTGTGGTGCGTTAAGTGGCTTTTGGAGTGTAGGGTAAGTCTTAATATTAATTTTGTGTGTTTGAATCCGTTCTAGCTTGGCTAGGTTTTTAGTTGGGTGTCATAAGAGGTGTTGGGTGAGTTTTGAGGTGTGTAATAGTTTGAGTGACTCGATTAGTTGCGCGTGTTTGTTGTGGACTGCTTTCGGTGAGCATAAATAGTTGTGTGCCCCCAGCTTCATGTACATGATTCTGTTGGCGAGTGCGGGAGACGATTTGTGTGAATATGTAATGTGTTACTTAATATGTTTTAGGTGGTTAGATTGCAGAGTGACATGCGATCTACGGGTAGAAGGATGGGATCTACGTAATTAGATCTTCACTATAATATGTTCTGTTGGAGTTTATAGGATAATAAGGTTTAGGAGTCGGCTATTGTTCGATAGAGTGCGGAGTCCATGATTCAGATGATTGTTATGAGATAGTGTGGAGTTCTGATTGCATCGGATATTGTGAGCTCTTAAGTTATATTCAATCTGTCTGAATTTAGATAGTGATGATCATATAGGTGGTGAGCGAAAGAGCAATGAGTTAAGACTAAGGTGTGTAAAGTAGATGTAAATTGTCTCGGATGGGAGGTAGTTATTCAGACTTTATAAGTTGATATATTGTTTATGCGGATAAAGGAGTTGAAGAGCGTGATGGATTAGGAGTCTGTAGGCGTTTTCTACACTTTTGCACTTGTAAAATTTAAACTCGCAGTTTTAGTAGATTTAATCCCCTTTGCACGAATATTTTAAAATATACTTATTTTTGTAATTTATTTTTTTGATATAAATTTATAGTCTACTTTTTAAATTTTCACGCTCTTAAATATACTCACAACAATAACAGATTAGTTAAGAACTTGGAAGTAGCATCTAACCAATCAGAACTTTGCTCTTTTTTTCTGTTGGAAGCTGCCAAATCGTCGTTAATCCTTCGCGAGTTCTCAAGTAGCAAATATTAGAAAGAGTTATACCAAATTTATGGCATCAGTTGATGTTATATATGTTAAGGATTTAATAGAAGAGGGCGGGTCTCGAAAAGTTTGTTTGCTTTAAAGCAGGGATGGCATGGAAAAAATCAATTGATATAAATCAATTGATTTTTTTTTTAATGATTTTTTGATTTGCTTTATATATATTTATATATATATATTATATATATAATATATTTATATATATATATAAATATATAGTATATAATTTAATTATAAAAATATATATATAATTATATATATATTAATTATTATATATTAGTATATATAATCATAAATATAGTTTAAAATATGATTTAAACTTCTTGAAAATAAAAAAATTAAGATTGAATATAATATATTATAGCAAGGCTACTCTTTTCAAATTTCTACAACTATCCCGTCCAACAAAAGATCATGTTTCAAACAGATTTCTTTTACTTCTGAATTAACATTTTTAATCAATACTTACAAAATAAATATTAGGTGATTAATATTAGTATTATGCGAAACAGCCTTATTCCATTAAAATCTATCTCGATATACTCATATGCGATAATTTTTTTTATAATTCATGAAGTTTTTATATATTTTTTCAATTTTGCAACAACTATTGGCTTTGTAACCCGTTAAGTAATAATCCTTCTGTGTTGCCAGTTTTCATTGATGACAGAGATATACTACTATATAAACATAGATTTACATAGATTGGAATAAAATCAAACTTCAAAAATAATATTATCATATGAAACTACTAAAAAAGAGTTGTTTACAAATTAATATTTCAGCGTGCATGTCACGAATCTCGAAAAAATCAAAGAAATATGCGAATATATTTTCTCATTCAAAAATAACATTGTAATACATCTGCTTGCTTTAAAGTAGTAGGCCAATTTTTTAACGGAAAATTTTCAAGGTTCAAAGTTTTCGATTGAAGGCAAATTTCGAATATGTTTTTCCTACTGTATGAATAATGATACTGTGGAAAGTTAGGCTTGTAAATAGATTTAAGACATTCCTTCATGAGATGTCATGCCGTGTTTGTATTTATATTCGCGAATGCCACCGCAATCCTGCGTTTCCTGTAAGTGTCCTTGAAAAGAGTGGAGGGCGTGTTAGACTTATATCCGACTTCTCATGTTATCCATAATGTCTAACATAACAAGTATCACGAGCTGTTGTGTATCTATGACTACCGGATGTGGTCGCTCGTCGCTTTTGTGATAGGTTTTAGTGGTGTGCATCTCGTTAAGTAATATCTCTAGTACTCTCCTTCTTTTTCCTCTTATACGCTGGATATGGTAAGTATTTTGATGTGCGAGATGCTTGGTGCTTAGAGAGGTGGTATTGTGAGGAATTTTATGCTTTTATGTATCATATTGCTTAGTTTTTTACGTTTGGACGTGAGGATTGATTGTTTTTGGTCAGTATAGTTGCGAAGAGAGACCTTCTGTGTTGTGTCTCTTTCTAAGAGTCTCTTAGTATGGGACCTGGAGATTAATTATGTTTTCTTTTGATGGACTTCTTGAGAGCGAGATCGGAGGTTGATAGGTAAGGAGTGCGGTGCGAATATCTCTAGATTATCGAGGTTAGTGGTATAAGTGTTATACACGATGTAGCGTATATACTTAGTAGTTTTCAGCACTTTTATCTCGTTTTTGATTGCGTTGCTTTATTTTGTTTTACCTTTATAATTCATTTTATGTTCTTTTTTAAAAGGTTTGGCGGATACTGAGATAATCTTTTCTATTTTTTCTCTTCTCATCTACTGTTTATTCCGGGGATGGAGAGATGAAATTATGAGATCCAAATTGAGAAGAATCTCAATTAGAATTTATGTTGGAGCAAATAGCGCGTTATATATGTTGAGATTATGACTGATAAGTTATATGGAGCGAAGAGTATAGGCAACTCTTAGTGTAGATAATGTATTAAGGAATAATAGCGTAGTAATGTTCGACATAAGCTTACCGGCACTGGAGTGCATTGTAAGGCATGGTTTAAGTGCGTACATGGGGCGATATGCATGTCAGGACTTATATAGAGTTGTGGGGTTTTACTATTGATTCTAGGTGAATGGTCGATAAAAAGTGGTAAGAGCTAACGTATGATACGTAAAGAGGTGGTCATATCTTATGCGCTAATGCTCGGTTAGCAGTGTGATATAAAGAACTATGATGGAGGGGAGTTGATCTGTTACGCTGTGTGGTATCGGTAATCAGTGTGGAGTCCGTTTGGATCGATGAGATTTAGAGTGTCGTTGGAGAGTATGGGTTTCAAGTATATTGTATGGTGAACAATAACCTGAATATAGATGTGTGAGAATATGAGAGTCGGGTTAGATGATATGAATATTGTATTCAACTGCTTTGTGTAAAGAGGTTTGTACGGTGGATTTGGCAGAGAGAGGATTGTGTGCTCTTAATTGATAAGTAAGAGGGTGTTAACTGTTATCAGGTTTTTTGTGTGTTGTGTTATATCGTGTGGTTAGAGTATTTGCTGAGTGCGGCTAAGTAAATTACGGTTTGCTACTGAGTATTGGTCTTGGGATGGGATAAGTTAGAGGGGTTAGATACTAGTGAGATGAGTCTCATTCTGTTAGAAAGGGCTTAGGGATGAGTGGGTGAGAGGTTTTGCGACGACGCGCGGTAGCATTCATTGTTATTTATAATAGTGTGGGTGATGTGTGAGGTATACTTAGGGATAACAATTTTATTACGATCAACGCTAAATGAACGAATCGAAGCCTTTCCGGATAGTTTTCACAAGCTAATGGGATTTATCACGGACCTCTCTTCTCGGATTACTTTGAGCGCTTGACTGAGTGGTCGTAAAGATGTGGTAGCTTATTCTTTGTCAGTGCTATAAGGAGGATATTTCTGGCTCGGGAATCGGATGAGGTATACGCAAGTCAAGTAGTATGGGAGGAGCTTAGTGCTTGCTATAGAGCCTTGGCGTCGATGGGTCGTCATATAGTCATTGTGATAGCAGAAGGTCGAGCGTAGTATTGTTGTGTAGACGTATACTGTATGCGTTTAAGATGGGGTGGCACAGTGGACATAAAGGATTGAGCGGAAGAGGTCTGATTAATTGATATCTAGATTTACGTTTCTTTTACTTTAAGAATTAGGTGTGTAGGAATGTAATGAGTAATATTAGCATAATAATGACTGATTATGATTAAGAATTGAGATACGTCACATTTTTTTGAGTGATGTGACAGGTGTTATATAGCGTGATGAACAGAAGCTTATATGAGGAGGTGTAACAGGATTATTTGCTGAGGCAAAGAATCTTGCTCAGATACGTTTATTTTTTTTATTTTTCTATTTTTTTTTTTTTTTTTTTTTTTTTTTTTTTTATATTGAAGTATAATTTAGAACATTATAATATAAAAGATACATTTCTTATAATTACTTTACAGTACAACTCGTTGGGATAATACAGTAAAAGTGACCTCCTTAATCCTGTCTGGTGAGGTTTGACTAGTTTACTCTTTCTATTGCAAACACCTTACCGTTACATTTATCTTTTTTTGTAAGAGGACTGCGTGAGAATTTAGTCTCATGAGTATCTGTTTTAAGTATTAGTTCTAGAGAGTAGTAGGGTGTAATACGCAATGTAGGATATATACGTTACGCTATCATAATGTTTATCGATTAGTGGATGTGATTCGGCGCGCGAGAGATAATTAGGTAGTTTTTTCTTAATGTAAGATATACTGATAATAGGTAATATATGATACGATGACTGGTGCGATAGAGCTCTGGTAGATGTCAGCGGTGTGTGGTTTTTAGATATTTGTGGCTCTTGATAAGAAGTAATGCAGTGGGCATAGTGTGAGGCGTTTTAGATGCCCGTCCACCTTTTTTATTCTCATTGATTTTTTTTTTTATTTATATTATCTTTAATTTTTTTATTTTTATTATAAATTAATTTTTTTTTTTTTTTTAACCATTATTGTTTCTCCTCGGGTCTTCAGACGATCCTGTCGGTATCGTTAAATGAAAATTCTTCTACTTATCCTCTAATTTTCTACTGCAGCCATCTTTCCTTGCTTAAATATAAAAATATATTTTTTTTATCCGTACACGCAACTGACCAGGTCAGAGTATGCATCTCTGTGCTTCCATAAATATAACTCGTTAGATTTTCTTCAACACACACGCTTTGCTTGTGGAGATCATATATCGGAAACAATATAATATTAACGATTATTTTACTACCACCTTGTGGTGTCCAAAAAGCCTAAACGCATTAAAGCACAAATCAATCTTCTTGCAAATAGGCAATTTTTGAAATGACGTGGAAAACTCTGAGTGCCTCTTTCCTGCAACAAGGCTCTGGGCACTCATGTGAATAGAAATGTCTGGCGCAAATAAACTAAGGACTTCTAAGGGAGTAGACTCCCTTGGGTCAGATTTTAGAAAGGAATAGAATCCTCAAGCAGTCACCAGTGCAGCAAAGGCAAAATTTACCAGGGCATTTTAACCCTGATCATTTTCGCTACTTAATAATAGTGACACCTTAGTGTCACTATGAGAGTTTGATTCCGAATTATTGTTTTCAAGAACGCAGTCCTTATGAAGAACTCGACGCGGGAATGAAAGGCGTCGTGATAATCATTTATTATGTTGAGTAGGTATTGCACACGTCATTAAATAATTTTGGCAGTGAACTGGCTTCCCCGGTCTGAGATGAGCCTTTTTATAGAGCCACAGAACGGAAAAATTTCGCCCACTAACACAAACACCGAGTCGACCGTCGCCTGTCTAAGAGGGTAGGCGAAGGGATACTTACTAAATCGGACCGACCTGAATTTAATTGAAACCCACATACCTTATTATTACACAAGTCCACATGAAGGGTGTCGAACTTCTCCGAACTTAAACCGGCCGAATTCTGGAGATATCCTATAACCTCTTGTTTTTTTTGCAGAACATCACAACTCTGTTATAAATTTTCTTTTACTCTACTGGTGCATAAATTTGAAGGGAAATCCGCTTCAGAATAGTAAGTCCGTTTAATTCCCAAGTGATTTGTATTAATGTATTTTCGTCTTATGACGTCATCCCAGATTTTCTGGTACAATATTCCTAGCCTTGTGCCTGTGGAGATGTTCAACCGCCAAAGACAGCTCTCGGGTCCATGGATGAACTCTTGTAACAGGCCTCAATCCACTGGTTTGTTTTCAATCCCCTTATGGGTCCTTTATATAATTATAGTTCTTTATGCTCGATAGCTATTTGTCTTTGAAATTACCACCTTCCTGCTTTTTCTTGCATCTCAATTTAAGCCTTTTTTACTGTTGTTATACGTATTGTATCACAAAATCGATCAAGTATTGTATCATTACCAGCTTCGCTAACTGATTATCATTAGCGGCTATTGTTATCTACTTTTTGATTCTGTTTATTATTATTATTACTATTATTATTATTACTACTACTACTGGATTATCACTATCGCTTTTATTATATTATTCTTATTATTATGTATTATTAATAGTTATTATTGATTATTATTATTATTATTATTTTTTTTTTTATTGATTATTATTATTATTAATTATGATTATATTTTATTATTTATTTTATCTTTTATTATTATCATTGGTTATTATAATACTCTAGCAAGTCTTGCTCTTTCAATGTGGATTTAAGAGACCTAATCCTTCCATGGAATTAGAGTAATTTAAGTTACAAGCTCTCTTCGCGATTGCACCCAGTTTTCCTGGTAATTCTTAGGCCACTCCAGTCCCCACTTTCTAGTACAAGCTAATTGCAGATATGCAATTCCCCAGCATCGGATATTTCTTCTCGTGTTGGTGAAAATCAGACAAAAAACTGTGCCATTATATTTTTAGCCTTGAGAGAACAGATTTAAACTTCATGTCAAATTGGCAATGGCGTTCAATTAAGTTTATTTCCCGAATATTATGAACTTTCGTGGCACTCTTCTTTGTATAAGCAGTGATTAACCCACTGTTACTGGTGCAGATGTTGACTCTTCTATTTGCAATTAAGTTTAAGCTAAATTTTGTAAACTGTTATATGTGACGCGATTAGTAATCTCCTTAAACTGTGGTACAGCGCACTCCACCTCATTCAGTATGGTACTAGTAGAAGTGAAATCCTTCGTCTGATTGCATGCTATTCTTCTCCATCAGTGCGCTGGCTATTCAGTGACTCGGCTGCTCATCTCTTCTGTAGTAATAATAGTAACTCAGTGTTTTTCATCAGGAATCGACAATAGGGTGGCGCTCATCATGGTGCGCTTATAGCTTCCTGAAATGCGCCGTCTGCTCCACTCCGCAGGAAATCCCGTTTTATTGGAGGTGGGTTTTCTCCTTCACATTTTTGTGTAGGATGTTGCATACATTGGGCGCTCCGACTATGTTATTCGGCAGAAGTTATAGTAGACCGAGAAAATCCCTAAGTTGTTTGATATGTTGTTGGCTTTGCAACATTCACATACTGCATCGATCTTTTTCCTTGCTAGGGCCTTAACCCCTTCTCCTAATATTGAAACTAGAAAATCTGTGTCTCCGATGGCAAGTTACAACACATTTTTTTGGGTTATTAGTAAATTTTCATATCTTCAATCTCTTTAAAACTTCTTCCAACATTGAAGACATGTTCTTCAAGAGGTCGAACTGGAATTAATAGATCATCTAAAAACCATAAACATTCTTTAAATCCTCCAAACAAGATTGACATATCGACGGGAGGGCGTGAAGGCACTGAATGAGGCATTTTTGCTTGTGCCCTTGTATTAATGGTTAAAACTGTAAGTTACAAGAGGACCAGTAATAGTGAAATATTTCTTTGTTTCCTCGCTGAGTTGGCCGTTATGTAAGCTGGCCGAATATCTAGCCGTTGTTAGCAGGCTACAATGTTGAATTGCAATATGAATATCTTTAAATCTTTAGGCAGGCCTGTACAGTTAAAATTGGTCAAGTTGATCTCTGGTTTATAAATCTAGATCAAGCGACTACGAACTCTGGCGTCCGACTTTGCATAGAACAGGTTGGGAAACCCGCAATCCACTTCTCCCGCGAATGAGCTCCGCGCGTCAATAATTTTTTGAGACTTTCCTCTGTCTCTCCAAAAGATGCGGGCTGATACTTCTAATTGCTTTACTGTATCGGCGAGCCTTTGACCTCTACCATGTTGGGTAAGGTTTGCAGCAATGTCGCATAAAAATGTCTTCTTTTTAAGGGCTCTTCTCTCTCGCTCCGCCTCATCAACAGTGCAAATTTCATCCCCTCCCATAGGTTAAATCTTAATCCCCTCCCCTCCACTATAGGTTTCCATTATATAGATTTGTGACTGAGTCGAGAAAGGTTTGTTCTCCAGCTGTCAGAATAAGCCCCGCCTCCTTTTCCCGGTACTGTTGTACATATAAATTCTAGCCTCACCGGCGTGTAGCAAAGCTGTTAATCTCTTTTCAAATTTAATTAGGCGGCTTCATAGGGGATTTAAAAGGAGTCAAGACTTGGTATTATTCTTAATTCAATTCGTTAAACTAATTCTATGTCCAAGCGGTATACTTTAAAGAGACAGCGGTTAGGGGAAGATAGAGATTTTCGATACATTCTCAGAATAATAGCGAAAGCCCGTCAGTACTAAGAGAAATATAGTTCGGTGCTAGGAATTAATATAATAATGGGCACCTAAAAGATCAAATAATGAACCCGTGTTTTTTCTATGAGAAAGGGAGGGCATAGCAAGCGACATAAAAATTTGATAATCTGCTTGCTGTAAAGGCATGCACATTGATTAAGGATAGTCTAAAACCTTCTTAGTGCGACTTAATTAGCCTTCTTTTATTATAAATTATTCATCTGCTTAACCGTGGGCAGTTTGCGCGGTCTGGCAGGTCAATAACTACCAGGGGTGGCCCTTATCTAATGATCAGCGCCATACAAATCAGGAAGGTTTTCAGCGCACTTACGGTGTCTAGAATAAGATTGCATTGTTAGTTTTAATCGAAACAATATAATTTATGAAAACTACATCATTTAATACAGTGCAACGATTCTAGTTTGAGTTGCCAGAAACTTCGCAATACAGTATTAACTAGATAAGGTCGCATGCATTATTTTTTAACATTAATGACCTTCATGCTTACAGAAGAAGAAGAAACCGTCTTCATCTCTAAAACTAATACAATTCATTTTCAGGAAAGGGGTTTCGCCCCTTTCTAATTACAAAATTCATTTTTTTTTTTTTTTTTTATTAATAAGTATGGAATCACAGTTGTAATCGTCTATCTTCCCGGCCTATCTCCCATGAACTGAGGTAGGGAAATAGGTTGATCATCGGCTGGGGGACAGAGCGATTCATGGAGATGCATGCGTTCGCGTGTTTATCAAAAGTCACAGCGTTTATATTTCAAGTCAGATTATTAAATAATTTAACGAAAACCGTTATAGCTTACTGGCTTCTTACTAGTTTCACAATCTTATATTATTGTTGTTATTATCGTTATTATTCTCATCATGCATTGAGTTACAATTAAAAGTTGAAGGTGACTCTACCCCTTACCGACTCCTTGATGGTTGACTCATATGGGGGAGAGGGTTGACTACTAGAAGTCCTTGTCTCGCCATTGAATGTACCATACCATCGATGTAAAAATTTCGTTTTCAGATTCAATTGTTAACTACTCCTCTTGCCTCTGAATCATCTTAGACAGTAATATTTTTACTGCCATTTAAATTATTAATATA
>JABUQX010012017.1:20000-30000 GCA_015478945.1 Trachelipus rathkii | reverse complement strand
TCACTTCGCATTCACCTTTATTTTCTTAAAACAACAAGCTCAACACAACAACCATAACTACACATAACACACCACATACAATATTAAAATACCCTACCTATAATATAATCCCAAACAACCAAATCATCACACCACATAATAATCAACTACTACACCCACTTAATAACAATAACATACCACATCATACTACACAACATAAATATTCACCATACACCCCTCACTACAAACACACCTATTCCAACCCAACCAACAAATATAACACTACTTCAATCAAAACTAACTAACTACAATCACAAAACTATAAACTATAACATACTAACAATCACCACCAACTAACTAGATAATATAATATATATAATCAAACTACCTATAACCCCACTCAACATACACATCAAACACTAAACTAAACACAACTACACACTACACAACAACATACAACACTCACTAAACACCCAACCTAACCACAACACCACACCACCACAATACCAACTATACACACTCCAATCAACTTCACACACCACCCCACCAATACCACCCCCAATCACATACACATACTACCCCTACCAACATAATACCCACTAACACTACCCCCCACACAACAACATCACCCCCATACACACCCACCACCACACAACTCACACCACCCACATAACCACCCTAACCACACACAACACCACCAACTACCAAATACAAACTAATCCAAAACAAATATATATATTACGTGAACCAAGCAGCCCCAGATACACTCCAACACTATGTTACCTAACTATTTTTCGAACCACCTCACGAGCGGATGCGGAATGTATATGATTTTAATATCCAAGGACCACTAGATGCCACGGCACCATCCCTCAATAATAACATAACTATAAAATACACTACACCCATGTCAATACAAATCATCTAATACAACATAACTACAAAATAACCTAACAACCCAACCACTAAACCATAAAACCAACAACTAACTACACCCAACATACTCACAACCAACATACCTCTAACTATACATTATCAACCATACAAAAAACCACACTATATATACCTACCTACTACACAATAAGACAACTAAATACAAAACTCACCCAACACACAAACTCAATCAACATATCAGAAACACCTATGCGCGCTAATACAACTATCAGTTACACAACTCCTCACCAACTACCACAATCAACATACTAATAAAACTAAATATATATAAATATATATAATTATATAACTATATATATATATATATATATATTAAAATATATACAATATATAATATCTATATAATATAATAATAATATAAATAATAATCATAGTAAAATATATATATATAAACTACTATATTACATATATACATACACAACATATATATATCTACTTATATATTTAATATAATATATATATATCATATAAATATATAAAAACTATATACTATATATATATATATATATATTATATCGAATTTTAACCATAATCTATTAATGCAATGTGTTACCAGTGGCGGACGGAGGACCCAACTACAACATTGCACAACCAACACCTACCACCCTCTTTCCCAACCTCCGCTCCTTAATGAAAGAGAGTTTTACAGTGGGAAATCGTATATACTTTTAAAATGCCCAACATTAGCATTGAAATCAAAAATACATAGGAAGGGTGTGCTTTGAGAAACATCAATCTTTAAACTGCCTCTTCTTGCCTGTGACCATTTCTCTTCATCATATTATTACCCCCAGCATTGCTAAGATACTCTCTCACTCTTGAACATAGTTGGAGGACAGGCCACCAGTAATTTCCTTGCAAAGTTTACTCAAAATGCAGTAAACATTGCTTTTTGCTTAACTTATTCCACCAACTGATAGGATAATCATTCCCATTCGCACCTAGTCGTATTTAATGTGATAGGTCGATAGTTTCAATTCATATTTTGCTTCCTCTTTTTGGGATTCAATGTTGTGGTTTCTTCCCATCACTACATGGACCCGAGAAATTCTCTCCAGCGAATTTAGTTCATTGAGTTACTTCTAGAAGAGTGTTGGTCTCTGTAGATTTCGTTTCATTTGCCCTTTTAATGAGAGTAGGTCAAATTAATAGGAACTGTTTTGGACACGCTATGAAAAGTTTTTTCCCAACTGCAACCACCACAAGAGAACGAACATTTTAAACTTGTCTCCAATAATCTCTGTTTACAAAAAAAAACATTGCCTCCAAACCTATAAACCGGGGATCCTAAGTTAAGTCCATGCCAAATACGTCATGCAAACGCAGGTCACTTAATTAATCCCTCCCACGAACCAAAAGCGTTTTATAGCTCTAGTTTTAATTACATCATTTCACTTCTTTATTTAAAACCGTCCCAATCATTTTTCATATTGAAGACCACTCGATTTCAAAATGTTTCCTTAAGAACGTTTACCCGCGAGATCTACATGGACTAATTACACTCGGAGACAGAAGCTGTAGAGACGCTGAAATTTATTTTGTACGACCAAGGTCAATTTTTTCAACAATGTAATTCAAGAGCTTAATCGCGACAAATAACACAATGAACCACCAAACAAGACCAAACACAAACAACAAACAAGCTCACAAACAACAAAAAACTACAGCGATAGCGACAGACATGAACTGCCAGTTTTCCATATTAGTAAGGAATCGTGGAAACTTGGGAAATACGAATAGACGTCGAAAGCAGTAGGTTCTCTTGAACAATATCAATCTTAATCCATCATATGAAATGTATAGTCCAAGAGATTATGGAATGTCTTTAGCATAAACACTATTGAGATAATGGAATATCAAGCGGCCTGAACTTGGAATACACTTTCAAACCTCATTTTATTTGCATTTGCGTTTTTCAGATTCATCTTAAGTTTCTTCTATTGTAAAATTCTTATATCAAATCGTCCGGACAATCAAAATAGCCAGCGCAGCATACGCAGGGCAAACAAGCAGCAGGAATGCTGATCGCGGCTACAATGCGGGAGAAATAGCAGAACCTTGATGGCTATATACCCTGCCAATCACTCAAATACTAATAACAATACACCCCACTAATACCCTACCTAGTACTACATACTACTTATTACATAATCAAACAAACCCAACCTACCTCAACATCATATATATATATAAGTATACTAGATATAATACCACATATATATATACTATCACAAACACAACCCTCAACAACCTTATACACTATATGTACACTATAACACAATAATCAATACCTAACACCAACACCAACCCCAAACACCACCCAACAACATATCATATCTATAACACAACCATAATATACAACTATATAATACCCACCTACAAATACCTATATATATACAACTATACTACTATCATATATATAATATACTTTTCTAGAATAATATAATGCACACAATAATGTACAATAATTAAACACTAAAGAATACATTATACAATAATAATGTACAAAAAGAGAATGATTCATCCTTATCTTTAAATATACCTGTTATTTTTCCAAATTATGCCCCTGATTTAAAAGTCACCTTGCTTATAGCCACAATAACGAACCGACACTAGCTTTTTGAACCACCCAAACATAGCGGAAACGCTCTTAGACGATATAACTTCACTCTATTAATATTACTTCTAAACAAAGACTTATTTACAAACGAAACAACAAATTTTAACGCCGTATTTTAAACACTAACTTGGTTCAAACCAAGAACATATCCTACGATCCCAACTGCAGCACACAAACCTACAACAACCCTCCACTACATGTAATTACCAGGAAGGCAACGGTAATTATATGTGTCTTGATAACCCTACAAGTTATCTATCCCCGAGAGAGCAAAAGCTTGTTAGCTCTCCGGATCTCATATTTTAGTACATGAACCCAATGTCCCATACGGCACAATCCAATTCAGCCACCCGGGGACAAGAGTCACCCTTACCAGGTAGACACCTGTGGATAAACCATACAACCAAAGAAAGAAACAGAGTTGTCAGGAAAAAGGACTTTTTTCTTTGTACAAGATAACTCATAAATTTTCTTTTACACACGCCTAGATAGCTGTACAGAAATCGCGGTCAGCACAAACTTACATTATCCTTTATAAAATTTTATTAATAACTATGTAACGGATACGGTACATAATGGTTCAAAAAAAACTCTTAAAAGGTTGCCTAATGTAACACCCCACCTTCTGACAATTTTTGTTAAAAAGTTATAGGATAGAAGGCACAGACACAGTGGCTACTAAGCTTAGAGGTCAAAACAATTTAATTTTCTTTACTAAAATAAATAGCACTTCCCTACTAGGAGGCAACTCTTTCATGCCATTTCTTCAAATATTGTAAACACCCTTTTACTTTAGGGCTGTTCTAATTTACCAATATCGATAGAAAACGGAAATTTAATAAATACACACAGTCATTAGTATTTTTTAATTTATTTTTTATTTTTTTATTTTTTTTATTTTTATTGGTTTTTGGTTTTTGTGTTGGATTAGGTCCATTTTGTTTTTCTAAATCTACTAAGTTATAATATATGCGAACTTTCCTTAAATTTTCTAAATGAGCGTTCCCATTTTATTTTCGATACGGTACGTTAACTGTTTATTAACCTTTTATATAACTTTAAAAAGACGGACACCGACATTAGCAGAGGCGCTAATTTGCCGGACATTAAACTAGTGTCTCTGCCGTACTCCCGACAAACAGCTTAATATGTTAACCCTTTGAGCGTCACAAAGACGTGTTCGATTGTTTATATAATTGGTGTGTGAAGCCAGCGGCTGGGTAAAAGAGCGGCTAGCTTTTTAACATATGCATTATATTCAATTGGGGCCGTCTCCGAAGCAGGATCAACTAATCCACTAGGTATTGCTATATTTTGGCCAAACATCAAGTTTGCGGGGCTGAGACCGTTCTTTGTTATCGGCGCGAGTTCAGAGTGAACAACCACCACTAGGAAGAGGCTCGGCCAGCGGAGGGGCTCTACATCCAATGTTCCATGCAACCATACATCTCAGGACAAGCCAGCAAAGACAGCAAATTTCCTCAATGATTAACCTCCACGGAGAGCACATTTACATTCTTGGGTTTTGAGCCACACGTAGTCCGGACCGTGCCCACATCTTCCCAACGGCCCTGCCCAGCACTTCCTCGAACAGAGCGAACCTAGTGGAAATCTCGCAACCTAAAATCCGAAATGAATTACCTGAAGACATTCCAACCCACAGAAACGGAAAAGCTCGTGAATGCAATGAGGCATTCAATACTTGCTCCCGAAACTTATTCCCTTTGCCAGCAGGCACAGCACGACAACAAGTACTACTGTACGCAACGGTCACCATTAACCCGTTAACGTAACAACGGGCGTATTTGTACCCTCTTCCGCACTACACACCAGGTGTCAACTTAAGACATGTCAACCAATGAACAGGCTTTAAAACTTCATTTCACCAAGAACCTCCGTTATTCTCTTAAAAACAACACCGTAATCAGGACCATCATGTACCATTGCTACTGATTTTCATTTTTTCTCCGACAACACAACAACACTCACAACTGAGCACTTAGCGGATAAACTGTTAATCCTCTATGCATCTCGTGGCTGGAACACAAATTCACTTTTTAAACTCATGCAATAAGACGCGGTTTTATTCAACCCAAACATGCTCCTTTCAATTGCTGAGTATTTCGCTACGACTTACCCACCACCAACTTACTGCACACTATTTTCCAGGCACAACAACAAAACCGCAGCGACCACTAGCTTTAAAAAAGACGACACCCGCCACATCGACCACCAACCCTAACTTCTCCTACTCAACTATTTTGATCATATACAAAAAAGGAATTCTATCTTATCTAAATCACTCAAACGCTTCCGAGTATCTCTCTCTCTTCACTATCACGACCACACTCACCTAACAGGACACTACACAAACATTTATCCTGCAACATAGTTACGATCGCTGCGCTTAATATTCTCCCTCCAAAAAGAGTCCAAACTCTCGTTACGGAAACATCGCCACAACTAAAAGAAAGAACTAATATCTTATGACCCAAATTCTATTAAATCAAACCGTGGTTAGACTAAATTATTATCCCCTGAGGCAATCCAAAACTCCATCGGCCACGCCAATTACACGACACCGACTCCACACTTGCTGCCTTCAACTTTAACGACACAGACGATTCAAAACCTACTATCACAACGGACACAACACACCCCACACCACCACCAGCGAACACTTCAAAATTCACCAACACCATTACCAACAGCTTCAAAATAAGCGCCACAAACCCCCAAATACAACTACTCTCACCAAGAACCCACACACCCACCCACACCAACAAAATATAAGATCCACACTCATATCCCCAGCACTAGGCACAACACCATTGACCCTCCAACCCTATCGCCAACGTAACCACCCCAGTGACCAAATACCCACACACACCCGCACCCGAGCTACGGCGGAACCCCCAAAACACACCACACCAACAACCAGTCACAGACATCCACACCCTACTATTGCAACCCATCGCCAATCCCTTCTCCACTCCACCTACACTCCAATCACTCATCTACTCGGCAAATATTATCGCCAAGTAAATATTTTAATAAACGGCATTTTTTGAATTTCAAACAGGGTAATTAACTTCCATTGTGTATTAAAGTTACTCAAAAATGCGACGTTCCTCATTCCTTAGCATTATAATTTTGTACATCATTAGCATGATTTATTTTATATACAAACGCACGAGAGCACGTACAGATACGCACAGGCTTTCCCGCTAAAATCGCACCATATTTCTTGAATAATTTTGTTAACCCTAATAAAAGCTTATTTACTGGCAAATATCGTTTTTCTGTTGTATTAAAAGACCCACTATAAAAAGCAAAAGGAGTCCCATTCTCATCGTCAGACATAATTACTGTATTAAAAGCTTTATTATTTGCGTAAATGTACACTTTGAGAGGCGCATCGACTGCAGGGAACCTGAGCCGTGAGGCGTGACGAATCGCTTGCTTTATATCTATAAAAGACTTCTCAGCCTCGGGAGACCACGTGATTTTTTATTAGAGCTATTCTTTCCCTTTAAAAATTATACAAAGGCAACGTTAGATTTGTAAAAAAACACGGTATAATTTGGCAGGTTATAAAATGAAATCTGCCCAACAAACGTCAACGCACTATACCCTCTTCAACTGGGATACCGAGCAAGACCGACGACAAAGAACATTAAATCATTTCATAACAATTTTTGAGACAATTTCGCAAGCCCTTCTTCCGTCAAATCAAAACCCAAATAACTTAACCTTGTTTAACCCCAAATTCGCAATTTTTTTTATTTAAACAAATCTTCTAAAACTAATTAATCTCTCAAATACTTGGTTAAATACCACCACGTTGGTCTGATAGATCTTTGGTTGCCCTATCAAATATCGTCTTAAATACCGTTGTACCCGGGGGACATGCCTTGAAAGCAATTATCGAATTAAAAAATCTCATGAAACAAAACGAACTCGAATTTTTAAATCCCATCGGGGTAATTGTTCTAAAAGAAAAAAAATGCCGATCATCTAAGATCTGTCTAATAGTAATCAATGTTGAATCGGGTTCTGGCCCAAAAGAAAACGCAGAAGATAGTACGCGATTTCCGTGACTCGTCAAGTTTACCTTAAATACCCTTTTTCCCAGGAAAGCCCACGAAAATATCAATTTATATTTAGGCAAGCAATCCTCATCTTTTGCAACGAATTAAGCTTCCTAAAGTCACACCACGATTCGCACCCTCCCCCACTTTATTTTATCCAACACGCTGATGGGGAAAATCCATTGAGATGGTGCTACTCTATTTAAAACACAATATTCCACGCTTTTACCTAAATTTAAAAACCCATCAGCCTCACACACTCTCTCCGTCACTATGTACAAAAAAATCAACCGCAAAATAAACATATACATGAGGAATACACGGCGAGCTTAAGTTTTATTGGAGCCCCGCTTATATTAGTTTTATAATGGAAAAAGTGAAAGCTATTTTTTCAAAATAGCAGTTGGAATTCGAGTCTCCTCTCCCCCCTCAGAACACAAGTATCCCCCCCATTTCTATTCCCAAGTTTCGACTCAGCGCTCTCCCCTCCCCCAAAATCTTTGAACAGTGCGTCCAAACTTTAAGTTGTTCTTTCCCGTATTTTAAAATTTTTCCGGCAAAATAAGCATTACAAATAAATGTTTAAATTCAAATACCAGATTATTAACTATAGGTATATCACTAAAAAGTTCACTAGAAACTACAGAAGGAGAAAACTGAGAGAGAGAGTGAATGAAAGCATTATCTCTACAAATCGTGTTATTACATAAATTTATACCTTCTTTGCTCTGAGTATCCGTTAACACATCTGTCTCAAAATTAATATTGAAAGCAAATTTTTTCAAAAACGGCATTCCAAGAATACAAATAGGTAATCTTGTTGTTAAAAATTCTACATCATAAGTTCTCTTTAAACCAAAATCAATTGTAACAATTTCGCGAGAGTATATGTCAATTACGGTATCATTGGCTGCTTTAATTTGACCAATAATCGATATATTATTGTCTCCATCCATAGGGAGTAAATTGATCTCACTACCACTATCTAAAATAAAGACTCTTTTTGATATTTTATCAACAATTGTATAAAGTTTATAATTTCTTACATTATTTAATACAGACAAATTATTTATGACCGGACTTTCTCCAGTCGGAGCATCCGTAATTAATATATTTTGTGAGCCGCTAGAGAACATCGTGGGTATCGTATGGGTTGCATCGATACTCTTATTAATAGTCGGAATACTCAGAGCTTCATTGGAAGGAGGATGACCTCCTTGTACATGCCAGTGAGCGCTTTGCCCGTTACTCTTAAAATTACTCAAAGCTACATTATTATTATTATATTATTATTATTATTATTATTATTATTATTATTATTATTATTATTATTATTATTATTATTATTATTATTATTATTATTATTATTATTATTATTATTATTATGATACCCATTAGAATACCAAACGTACCTATTATTATTAATATTATTAACCCTACTAGTTGACGCATGCAAATTATTTCCTACAGAAAAATCCCCATAATTAAAAATACGATAATTTTCATCTAAAATATTCACCTCCCCCCCTAACTCCTTTGTGAGGGGGGTTCTGATGCGTTTCCCTGCCTCCTTTGGGGGTTTGACTCATGTACTTGCGGACTGTCTCTATTTGGCGGGAAGACCAATGAATACATAGGACAGAATTCCGAGTGGCAGGTGTAACTTCTATGGAGGAATCTGGAGTGTGGTTTACATAACTCGCCTAGCAACTCCGCATTTACAGTGTTGCCTTGTTTACGTTCTCTAGGAGCATTTCTTCTATTTTGAAATGATGGTTGTTCTTCTGATCGGTTCGGTTTGGCAGCAGCCTCACTCAGCTGGCCTGCGACTTTAGTGAGAGACTTGAGAAGTCCTTTCATCTCTCGAAAGAACTCTTTGTTTACTCTAGCCTCTTCTGAAACCGGGGGAAATGTTGTTGTTGTTGTTTGTTATTTCGACTCTCCTCATTGATCCTCTCTCGTCACTGTGTGTGGGGAACTGTCTTTCTTGAAGATGATTCACAGGCCCCCCCAATATTCTCTCCCCCTCCTCTCGTGGGGGGTTTCGTAGTCATTCCTATAAAAGTTTGTGTCCACGTTATTCTGCTTCGTGTTGTGATTTTTTTCAAGGACGCTATCGTCGCCAGAGTCATTAAGCTCTCTTGTATGCGAGAAGGAAGCTCATTAATAAACAACTCATGAACAAAAGGCCGCACTGTTTTTCAGCAAGCAGATCGAATCCTTATTCTTTCCATAGCATCACGAACTTATTGCCAAGTAAACTGAAAGGAATGTTCTTTTTTTCTCCATTATTTTAAAATGCCTGATTTTGACTTCTCAGGTTGGGAGCGTAAGCTTCCTCGATCGAGGCAATTAA
>JABUQX010012017.1:0-15000 GCA_015478945.1 Trachelipus rathkii | reverse complement strand
TGTTGGGTCGAAATCATTTCGCACTTTCAAGCTAAAAATGTGCCATATTCTAATATCCTGAAAATGGTTGAATTTCTTCTTTGTTTACCAGGAACTAATGCTCCAACAGAAAGAGTATTTTCTGCTATGAACTTGATTTGGACAAGTGAAAAAACTCAACTGTCTGTGAAAACTTTGAAAGCAGTGTTAATAAACAAATTTAATTTCGATTATACGTGTTCCGAATTTTACAGAATGTTGCTTGGTGAAATTGATATTCTAAAAAAAATACATTCATCTGAAAAATATTTGTGATACTTCCATTGCCCTTATAAGCGGTAAAGTACTATATACATATATATATATATAATATATATATATATATATATATATATATTATTATATATTATATATATATATATATTATATATATATATAATATATATATATATTATATATATATATATATATATATATATATAATATATAATTATATATATATAGATATATATCTCACTGATTTGACTTCTCAAATTTGGGGCGTAAGCTTCCTCTATCGACGCAATTAACTTTTGAAAGCAATCTCCCCCCAATGGAAATTTGATGGTTGCTACAATATCATGGGGGAGGACGGATGCTAATATTCTCACTCGTTCTTTTGGATCATCTACTCCATTAAGTTTGAAAACGGTAATAGTCGTGTGTAACCAAGTCATCATATTACGCAAATCTAACTTTGGAATGGCGCCAATAGGCAGACTGGTCTTTGGAGTCCCCCCCAACGAGGGGGAGACTGTGGGGGTAACAGATCTTGCTCGTAGCGGGGTATGTAGGTCCTGACTCCCTTCCTCATCCGAATTTGAATTTTCTTCTCTTCGAATTGGAGATTTGGGGGACGAGGGGGAAACTGCAGATGCTTTTGCTGTAGTACTTGACTTTCCCCTACCCCTCCCGGTCTTAAATCGGGGAGATCTTTTTTTATGGCTAGGCATGTTAAATTCTCTTCAGCCCGTTTCTTTACTTTTTTTTTTTTTTTTTTTTTTTTTTTTTTTTTTTTTTTTTTTTTTTTTTTTTTTTTTTTTTTTTTTTTTTTTTTTGATCTTTTTTTACAAAAATAGCGTCCTTTTTTAAAAATAACGGGATTCTTCACGCTATTCCTTATGTAATAAAGTTTATGAGAGCTATTGTCCAAACGCACTAAGACTTTATTTAATTGTTTTTTTTTTCAGTATATGAGTCACTTCACTTAGCACTATATTTGTTTATTGGCACTTTTCACTTTGACAATCACCACTTTTTTTTCTTGTTATGCGCCCCCCTAGATCAGAAAGGGGGGTTTTTGTCACTGTACTGGGGTCCACCAAAACTATGTACAAAGAATGATCTTTATAATATTTAATTGGCCCTATTTAAAAGATCACCTTGCTATAGCAAATAAGAAGATAGTTTTGGAATAGCGAAACGCTTCTTTAGTTATTTCTTTATTAATTACTTCTAATGATTATTTTACAAGGACACAATTTAAGTGTTTTAACTATTGTTCAAAAAGAAATATTTATTCCTACAATATCAATTATTATTTAAATGGGTCTTTGATAACCTTACAAGTTATTATCCCGAGAGAGCAAAGCTGTTAGCTCTCCGGATTCTATTTTCTAACTGACCCATCTCCCATTGGCACTCCATTGGTGACAAGAGTCACCTCGGTGACCTTGATAATATACAACAAGAAAGAAACAGTTATGTCGGAAACAGGACTTTTTTGTACAAGATTTTCTTACAGCTGTGTACCAGAAATCTGGGTAGCACTTACATATATCCTTTATAAATTTTATACTATGTAACGATTACGGTACATATATATATATATATATATATATATATACATTAATAAGATATAAATTTTTTTATATATATATATATACATATATATATATATATATATTATACTATATTATATATATATTAATATATCATATATAATATATATATATATAATATATATATATATATATTGAACATGCGTGGGTTTTGACGGTGTAAGAGAAGTCGATATTTTGGAGATCAGGTAATAATTAGAAGGGATGAGGTGAGATAGGTAGAGTGAGAAAGTTGAAGAATGGTAAATCAGCTGTTATAGATGGATTTACTGATGAAATGATCAAGAATGTACTTGAGATTGTGACTGACTGGATATGGAAATTTTGTAACAAACTACTCCTTTGTGGATGGTTTAGTTCAGGAGGACTGTAGGAGAGCATTGATAGTACACATGTATAAAGGTAAGAGTAATAAGGAAAGTTATAGAAACTACAGAGATATAGTTTATTGGGTGTTGTAGACTTGTAGGGAAGATATATGCTGACATTTTAGTTGAAAGAGTGCGTCAAGCAACTGAGGGGTTGATTGCTGAAGATAGAGGTGCAATGAGAAGTTGTAGACGATATGTAGATCAAACTTTTACATTGAAGCAAGTGACTGAGAAACTGGTGCACAATTGGAGGTTTTATGGACTTGCAACATGAGTATGAGAGAATTAATAGTTAACCACTGTGTCTGATGTTAATGATAAATAGTGATGGTGATAGGATTCTGAATGGAATTAAAAGTATATACGTTGGTAGTGAAGCACGTGTAAGAAGAATAAATGGTTGAGAGTGAGGGGAGTTGAAAGTGAGGCAGAGATGTGTTATTTCTTCATGGCTATTTAATTTGTATATGGATGGGGTGATAAAATAACTTTAGGTAGGAGTGCGGGGGAGGGTATTATAAAGATGGATAATGGAAGAGAATGGAGTGTGCCTTGCTTATTGTATACAAATGATTTGGTTTTGTGTGGTGAATCAGAAGAAATTTTGAAAGGATTGGTAAGTAAATGTAGGTAAGAAGAAAGTGATGATGATAGGTGAGGAGAGTACGCAATGTGAAATTATGTTGGATGGTGGGGAACTGGAACAATATCTGAGTTTAAATCAAGGTTGTTTGGTTTAAACCAACATGATATTTTTGGTTTAAAAAACTTTTTAAAAAATAATTGGTTTTATGTTGTTGTTTTTTTCTAATAAAAAAGTAATAAGAAAGTGCTCTAAATAAATGAATATAGCTAATACATCCTAATTATACATTTAGATAGTAAATAAATTGGAGAAAAACACTAGTAGCTCAATTTTAAAAAATTTGTAACATCAAAATACGATAACAATAATCCAAAAGTAATAACTTTTAATCATTCTTCTTTGAGTTATAAAATTGGGTAATAGTGGAGATTAACGGAAGTATACAGAGATTTCCTGTGTACACTTAGCATAACCTAAACTTAATGGGTCATAAACAGAATATAAATATTTAAAAAAATTCGGTAGATCGATTAAATTTATATATGAGAGGTTTGGCAGCGCTTTTCTAGGCCTTTTACATGGGGACGAAAGATATAAAATAAAACGATTTTCGAAAAAAATCGATATTTTGTCAGAATCCGCTAATCTCAACTATTAACGAAAATTGCTATTAAGATGTTAAAGTAAATAAACATTTTTAGGGATAAGTTCCAAAGGTATACTTGTATATTTGAGAGGGAAGAAATTCTTCAAAAAGTTTATCTTTCCCAAACGTTGTAATATTACAAATTAGCAGCACACACTTTTCTTTATATTTTTTCATAATTTCAAATTGCTGATTTAAAAAAAAACATTGTTAATAGCATGAAAGATTTTTTTGCCTATATATATATATATTTATATATATATATATATATATATATATATATATATATATATATATATATATATATATATATATTTATATATATGATCATATTAGAAATTATAATATATATATATAAAGATATTATATAAATATTATTATATAAATATATATATTATATATATATAATTATTGTATATTATATATATATATATATATATAATATATATTAATATAATATATATATAATATAATATATATATATATAATATATATATATATATATATATATATATATATATACTATAGGGCTTATATGTATTTCATTAACGCAAATATCATTTTTCAATTCAGAGATATCGGGCAACAACAAATAGCTACAGGGAAACGGGAATACATTATCTGGCAATGCTGTCCAATTTTTAGTGCGAAAATGTAAAAAAAAAAAAAAAAAAAAAAAAAAAAAAAAAAAAAAAAAATCTCAAAAAACTACAAATTAAATTTTGCTTTTTTTTTTTTTTTACTTAAAGATACCCAAGGTATACCAGCCGATGGCAGGAGTCTCGGTCTCTCGGCCTTCCGGGGAACTTCGGGGTAGGACGAATTCCCCCCCTCCGGGGAGGGTCTCCGGAAACCCCGCTCTTTGGTTAAAAAAAAAAAAAAAAAAAAAAAAAAAATTTCATATCTCAAAAAAACTACAATAGCTACAGCGAAAAGGAATACATTTTTGGAATCCTTTGTAATATATAGTTAGGAAAATGTAAAAAAAAAAAAAATAATAAAATAAAAAATAATTGGCTGTTTTTTTTTTTTTAGGAGCAGGGGACATAATATACATATATATATATCATATATATTATATATATATTATAGTTATATATATATATATGTGTGATGTCAATGGTTTTAAAATATAAAAAAATTAATGTAAAATATATTTTAATAATTTTATTTTATTTCCTTAATAAATTATTTTTTTTATTTAAAAATTTTTTGTTTTTAAAAGGTATTAAAAAAAAAATGAGGGGGCTCGAGCCGACGGGGAACACAGGCGGTGGGGACGTTTTCCATACCAAAAGAGCGGGGGTGCCGGAGACCCCCCCGGAGGGGGGAATTTAGTCCCCCGTAGTTCCCCGGAAGGCGAGAAGACCCCCACTCCTGCCATCGTGCGGTATACCCTTGGGGTATTCTGTAGTAAAAAAAAAAAAAAAGCAAAAATTTATATTTGTAGTTTTTGAGAATTTTTTTTTTTTTTTTTTTTTTTTTTTTTTTTTAATTTTGTTTCCGCACTAAAATTGTACCAGCATTCCAACAAGTGTATTCCTTTTCCCTGTACTATTGTAGTTTTTGAGATAGAATTTTTTTGTAAAAGAAATTTTTGTTGTTAATGAAATACATCTTTCCCATATATATATAATATATATATAATAATATATATATTAAATATATATATATATATATAATATATAATATATATATATAGAATTATATATATATATATATATATATATATAATAATATATATATAGATATATATAATATATATATATTATATATAGATATATATTAAATATATATATAATATATTATATATATAATATTATATATAATATATATATATTTTATATATATAATATATATATATATATATAATATAATATTATATATATATATATATATATATATATTATATATATATATATTCTCCAGTGGGTAAAGGCCAGAGGCTTACCAAATTCCATCGGAGTTTTTGAAAAATTGGAAAACCAGGGCCAAATTAAAGTCTGACATGCTCCGATACGCATCGCTTGAAATTATGTAAACCAAAGGAAGTTGAAAAAGTAGATAAATCGAGTGTGTTCAAGACTTTACAAGTAGAGCACATGCAAGATTGAACATAGCAGTTAGGTCTAGGTCAGAGAGGGGACGGAGAAAGGATGAGGCTGTCTGAAATACGAGTGGCAGGAACTTTCCTCAAAGAGGAAGGTATATGACTGGAAAATTCAAAAGAACAATGTAAATTGTAATAACAATAGAATAAGGAGAGTGATGGATGCAACAGTTCGACGGCTAGAAAGATTGGAGAGAGTTAGTGAGGGTAGGAGAGTTAAGGAGTCGACAAGCCCTAGACTACACTTTATCAAGGAGAGCAGGATGTGTGGAACCACCTAAGATATGTGATTCATGTGATATGTGATTATGCATTGGGTAGAAAATGCCAGAGACAACACATGAGGCCTACCGGAGTTGTGTGAGCTCAAAATAAAAATCATTAAATTAATGGCTGACAATTATAGCCAGACATGAACCTCATTGTTTGAAAGTGTTTAAGTATTGGAAAGTGAGAAAAACTAAAGAAGAAAATGAGTTCCAGACTTTACCATTTGTGCACATGTAGGAATGAGCGTTTAAGCCATGGCTCAGAAAGTTGAACAAAGAAAGAACGAGATTGTGTAGATTAACATGTGACAGGACCTCTCCTCAGTGGGAGGAAGTATGCGATGAGGCAGTTCAGAAGAACAAAGTCTGTTGTAATAGCAATAGGATAAGAAAGAGATTGGATAAAGCTAGTGAGAATAGGAGAGTTAATAAGGGGAAAACCTTTCGATTCCATCCTTTCACAATAGCAATGGGGGGCTGAACCATCCCAGATACACGATGAATTATCCTTACAAGGATGACCTTTGCCCCTATACAGAGTAAGTAACTAGAGCTGTGTGAAGAAATTCTGAAGACGTCTCAGAATATCTAACCTCTTATAAGCTTCTTTAGGGAAAGAAATAGAATAATCCTTCCAGGAAAGGTCACGGCAAAAGGAAATACCAAGAATATCAAGAAAAGTGGAAAGCATTAGTTGTGTGTTTACCAAGATGTTATAGTAGTGTGGAAGAGTAGATAAATAGAAGAACTGAGTTTTTGAGGAATTGAAATCAACCATGTTATCTCTGAGCCGATTATAATGCGGGAAATATCAGATAGAAGTCAGTTGCTCCAAGATAGTCTTCAACAGCAGTTATATGAAGTCGAGTGGGACGCCTCTCAAAATGAAAAGAATAATAAAAGATGGAATCGTCAGCGGAAGGATGGATATGCGATATAGTAAAAGAGGTCATTAATGAAAAGTAGAAAAAGAGTTAAGGATAGGACAAAAATCCTAAATTACCCCACTAAGAAGGGATGAACGGTGACCGTCTACAACTAATGATGCAGAGTGACCGGACACAAAACCCGAGAGAAGGTTGCAGAGATAATGATAGATCCCGAAGGAGGGAAATTTCAAAATCAAAGCTTAGTTAATGCCAGATTTTATCGAAGGTTTTCGATATGTCTTGAGTCAATGCAAAAGATTCACAGAAATGCCTAAGAACAGAGGACCAACAATCAGAGAGAAGAGAAGGAAAGTCACCGGTTGAACATTCTTTACGTAAGTCATATTGACGATCAAGAATAAGATTTGAAGATTTAAAATTTTCCCTAACGCTCCTGTTAAAAATAAATCTGAAAATTTTGGAAAGATCAGAGGTTAAGGGGAGACTTTATCCTCGGACCCTCTACTTTTTGAAGTCAAAATCAAAATTTTCACATTTTTTTTTTATTATCTAGATTAATAGAAAAATTCCTCTTGAACATCATGGTGTAATTATTTTTTTAAAATTATAAATGGTTTTTTAGATACAGAAATTTATTTAGAGAGGTGTCGAACTAAAAAATTCAATTCCAGTCAAAATTGTAATTCCAGGTTGGCTTAGAGGTTAAAAAAAAGTTTTATTTATAATTATAGAAAATCTATTTTTTTTCATATTCTCAACCTCCCACCCATTCTTCGGATTTTACTCAGTCAAATAAATGGAATCGAAGCCGGAGCCGGAGCCGGAGCTGGTGCCGGAGCTGGAGCTGGTGCCGGTGCCGGAGCCAGATTCCTGGGTATAAATTTTTTTCAAGAAATAATTTTTTAGATAAAAAATTTATGCCAGAAAACGTACTAAACAATTTTCAAATAGTGACAGAATCCTTAGTCGGATCCGGAACCGGATCCGGGAAGCGGAGTCGAAGCCAGAGCCGGTGTCTGAGCCAAAGCCGGATCCGGAGCCGGACTATGAATTTTTTTTCAAAAAATATTTTAGGTGAAAAATTTATTGCCAGAAGACGTGCTTAACAATTTCAAAATAGTGCAGAAACCTTAGTCGGATCCGGAGCGAAAGCCAAAGTCGTATCCGGAGCCGGATCCTGGGTAGGAATTTTTTTCGGGAAATATTTTCTTGGTGGAAAAATTTTTGTCAGAAACGGCCCGAACAATTTTCAAATTAGTTGCAGAAACCTTAGCCCCGGGATCGAGCGAAGCCGAGAGTCAGGAGCCGGATGCCGGATCCGGATCCGGATCCCTTGGGTATGAATTTTCTTCAGAAAATATTTTTTTAGATGAAAAAATTTTATTTCAAGAAGACGTTGCTGGTAGCAATGTTCAAATAGTGAGAAAACATTAGGCGATCCGGAGGCCGAAGCCAAAGTCGTACCGGAGCCGCATCGGAAAGCCGGTTCCTGGGTATGAAATTTTTTTTCGGGAAAATTTTTGAGGAAACTTTGGTCAAGAAGGGCGTTGCCGAACCAAATTTCAAATAGGCCAGAAACCTTAGTCGAATCCCGAGCCGAAAGCTGAAGTCGAGGATCCGGATCCGGATCCGATTCCGGATCCGGGGTATGAATTTTCTTCAGAAAAATATTTTTTGAGGTGAAAAAATTATTTCAAGAAGACGTTGCTGAACAATGTTCAAATAATGTCTAGAAGCATTAGTCGGATCCGAGCCATATCCGGAGCCGGAGCGATCTGGAGCCTGATCCTGGGTTGAATTTTTTTCGGGGAAATATTTTTTGGTGAAAAATTTATTGTCAGAAGACGTGCGAACAATTTTCAAAAGTGCAGAAACCTTAGTCGGATCCGGAACCGAAGCTGAAGTCGAGCCGGAGCCGGATCCAGATCCGAATCCGGATCCGAATTTTCTCAGAAAAATTTTTAGGTGAAAAATTTATTTCCAGAAGACGTGCTGAACAGCAATTTTCAATAGTGTAGAAACATTAGTCGCATCCGGAAGCCGAAGCTGAAGTCATATCCGAAGCCGTATCCGGAGCCGGATGCTGGGTATGAATTTTTTTCGTTATATTTTAAGTTTGGTGAGAAAAAAAAATTAATTGTGGTCCCCGAACAATTTTCAAATAGTGCAGAAACCTTAGTCGGAATCGGAGCCGGATCCGGATTCGGATCCGGATTCGGATCCGGATTCGGATCCGGATTTGGATTCGGAATTCTTCAGAAAATATTTTTGAGGTGAAAAATTTATTTCAGAAGACGTGCTGAACAATGTTCAAAAAGTCTAGAAACATTATTCGGATCCGGAGCCGAAGTCGTATCCGGACCCGTATTTGGTATGAATTTTTTTCGGAAATATTTTTTGGGTGAAAAATGTATTGTCAGAAGACGTGCCGAACAATTTTCAAATAGTGCAGAAAACCTTAGTCGAATCCGAGCGAAGCTGAGGTCGGAGCCGGATCCGGATTCGGATCCGGATTCTGCGGTATGAATTTCTTCAGAAAATATTTTTGAGGGGAAAAAATTATTTCCAAAAAAAGGAAGGGAAACAAACCCTTGCTGAAACAATGTTCAAATAGTCTAGAAACATTAGTCGGATCCGGGAGCCGAAATCGTATCCGGAGCCGTATCCGGAGCCGGATCCTGCGGTATGAATTTTTTCGGGAAATTTTTTGCGTGGAAAAAAAACTTATTGTCAGAAGACGTCCCGAACAATTTTCAAATAGTGCAGCAAACCTTAGCCGGATCCGGAGGCCGAAGCCGAAGTCAGAGCTGGATCCGGATCCGGATCGATCGGACCTGGGTATGAAATCTTCAGAAAATATTTTGGTTAGGGTGAAAAATTTATTTCAAGAAGACGTGGCTGAGCAATGTCAAATGAGTGTAGAACATAGTCGATCGAGCTGAAGCAAAGTAAGAGATATCCGGAGCCGTATCTGAGCCGGATGCCTCGGGATGAATTTTTTTCGGAAATATTTTTTTAGTGAAAAATTTTGTCAGAAGGCGTGCCGAACAATTTTCAAATAGTGCAGAAACTTAGTCGAATCCGGACCCGAAGCTGAAAGTCGGAGCCGGACCCGGATCCGGATTCCTGGGTATGAATTTTCTTCAGAAAATATTTTTTGAGGGGAAAAATTTATTTCAAGAAGACGTGCTTAACAATGTTCAAATAGCCTACAGAAACATTAGTCGGATCCGGAGCCGTATCCGGAGCCGGATCCGGACCCGGATCCTGCGTATGAATTTTTTTCGGGAAATATTTTTTTTAGTGAAAAATTTATCAGAAGAAGACGTGCCGAACAATTTCAAATAGTGCAGAAACCTTAGTTCGATCGGAGCCGAAGCTGAAGTCGGAGCCGGGTCCGAGCCGGAGGATCCTGGGTATGAATTTTCTTCAGAAAATATTTTTTGAGGGGGAAAAATTATGCAAGAAGGAATAACAGTGGCCTTACCCAATGTCAAATACCTAGAAACATTAGTCGACCGGAGCCGGATCCGGAACCGGATCCCTGGGTATGAATTTTTTTCGGCGAAATATTTTTGGTCGTGAAAAACTTATTTCAGAAGACGTGTCCGAACAATTTTCAATAGTTTTGCCCCAGGGAAAAAAAACCTTAGTCGTATCCGGAACCGCCGAAGTCGAATCGAAGTCGAAGCCGGATCCGAATACGGATCCGGATCTAGGTTATGAATTTTTTCAAGGAAATATTTTTTTAGAATGAAAAATTTAATTAAGAAGAAGACGTGGCTGCAACAATTTTCAAAATAGGTAGAAACATTAGTTCGGATCCGGAGTCTACCGGAGGCCTGATTCCGGAGCCTGATCCTGGGTATGAATTTTTGTCGGGAAATAATTTTTTTTGGTGAAAAATTTATTGTCAGAAGACGTGCCCAACAACTTTCAAATAGTGCAGAAACCTTAGTCCGGTTACGGAGCCGAAGCCGAAGTCGGATCCTGGAGCCGGATCTTAGCCGGATCCTGGGTATGAAATTTTTTTCAAAATAATATTTTTTTTGGAAAAAAAATTTATTGCCAGGAGACGTGCTGACACCAATTTTATAAATAGTGCAGAAACTTTAGTCGAATCCGGAGCCGAAGCCAAAGTTGAAGTCGGAGCCGGATCCGGATCCTGGGTTTGAATTTTTTTCAATAAATATATTTTAGTGAAAATATATTGTCAAAAGACTTACTGGAACAATTTTCAAAATAGTACAGAAACCGTAGTTGGATCCGGAGCCGGATCTGAAGCCGGAGTCGGAACGGATCCTGGGTATGAAATTTTTCAATAAATATTGTTGTAGGTGAAAAATTATTGCCAGAAGACGTGGTGGTGCAATTAAATCACCTTAGTCGGATCGGGAGCCGAAGCCGAAGTCGCGAGCCGGAGCCGAGCCGAGGCCGGCAAGCGGATCCTGGGTATGAATTCTTTCAATTAAATACTTTTTTAGGAGGAAAAATATATTGTCAAGAAGACGTGATGAATAATTTTCAAATATATAGTGCAAATTCCTTAGTCGGATCCGGATTCGGAGTCGTAGCCGGAGTCGGTATGAAATTTTTTCGGAAAATATTTTTTAATTTGAAAAAAAAATTATTACCAGAAGACATGCTGAAACAATTTAAAATAGTGCAGAAACCTTTAGTCGGAAGTCAGAGCGGAGCCGGAGCCGGAGCGGAGCCGGAGGGCCAGAGCCGAGCCGGAGCCGGATTCTTGGTATAAATTTTTTTCAAGAAACATTTTTTTTAGGGTGAAAATATATTACCAAAGAAGTTTGCTCATCAATTGTTCAAATGTAGAAACCCTTAGCCGGGGCCGAAGTCTGAATAAAATAATTGTTTACGTTTGCGTGGAATATTATATATATATATTATATATATATATATATATATAATATAATATATATATAATATATATTATATATATATATAATAATATATATATAATATATATATATATATAATATATATATATATAAATATATAGTATTATATATATATATATATATAATATATATTATATATAGATATAATATATATATATATATATATATATATATATATATATATATATAATATATATATATATAAATATATATATAGTATATATATATAATATATCATATATATATATATTAGATATATATATATATATGATAGGACATGTTATAAGTGGTTTGACTCGCGTTAATAATTGGTTAGGTTCAATTTAGGTTAAGTTGGTTAGTTAGGTTAAGTAGGTTATGTTAGGTTAGATTAGGTTGGTTAGGTTAGGTAGCTAAGAATTTAATGTATTTACCCTAAAATTTTTAAAATAACGATACATTAATTATTGATTTTCGCTCCTGGAGTCAACCACTTATAAAAGCCATATATATAGATATATAATATATATATATTATAATATAATATATATCTATATATATATAATATATATATATATATATATATTTAATATATATATATATATATATATATTATATATCATATATATATATATATATATAATATATAGTCTATAAAATAGAATATCTTCAGGGAGGAGAGGCGGTAAATCTTTTTGAAATAGCCAATAAATATCCTCAACGTCATAGATGAATCATACGTCATACCTCTCAAGCCATACCACGTGGAAAAACACAATTTCAAATGCTAATAAGCATAATAAGGATAGCATAATGCTAATAAGGTGATGTCACGAATTTTAACAATTTAGAAAATAGTTTTTATAGATTCTCTGGATTGTTATAAAATTTTTTTTTTATAAAAATGGAATTTAATATTTAATTTAATATCCGCCTTCCCAGAAAAGAAGGCATCCCGGAACAGATTTCTAATATTGCTTCGAAATCACTGCTTTGAAACTCAGTGCTTATTTAAATCGACAGGAGGGTTGGAACACCTGCTTGTTGGCCTACATGGCATTCTGCTTGGATGCTCTTGGGTTGACAGGAGCAACCAACCAAAGTCCAAGGAGCCCCGAAATGGGCACAACATGCTTGTTGCGACAAATTTGCAATAATAAGACCGAAGAAAAATTTCACTCGCCCCAGGACTCGAACCATCGACAACAGCGTCGCCGTTAGACATGTACAGGAAGCTCTACCACTAGTCCGATCCGCTTTCCCAGAAAAAGAAGCATCTCGGAAACAGTTTTTCTAATTTACTGCTCGATATCACTGCTTTGAAACTAAGTACTTATTTAAATCGACAGGAAGATGGTTGGAACACCTGCTGTGGCTACATGGCATTCTGCTTGGGTGCTCCTGGGTTACAGGAGCAACCAACCAAAGTAAAGCAACGCAGAAATGGGCCACAACGATGCTTGTTGCGGCCAAATTTGCAATAATAAGACGAATATAAATTTCACTCGTGCCAGGACTCGAACCATCGACAACAGCGTCGCCGTTAGACAATGTACAGTAGGGTGGAGTGAAAAAAGTCAATTTTGTTTTTTTGGAAACGGGTACCATTCAATGACTGTGTATGAGACCTAGTAACAATTCTTTAAAATATTTAATTTCTACTTACGTCATCTTGAGTCTGCACATTTGGCTTAAAGTTTGAAAATTTTTGAATTTTTTTCTATTTTTACAAATTTTTTTTAAGTACTTGAAACCAAAAAAAACCCTGAGGGGTAGTCACTAAATAGTTGAACAAGGCCTTAAATAAAGACAGTATTTTTTGAAATATTTTTAGGCGGTGGTTTTAGTCTGCGCATTAGGCCTAAAGTTCGCCAAATTGTCCGAAATTTCCGATATTTACAATTATTTATATAATCAGTAATATTTTAAAATAGCATGTATGTATCATCAAGTCACGTTCTTATAATCAGTATCCAAGTTTATAATAAGGTTTTTCACAAAACTAGAAAGACATGTAAACTGTGTTATGAAATTCTCTTGTATAGCGACAATGAGGAAGCTATGGACTTAACTGTTCCACTTCAAGAAATGGGTTGTGTTCCAGAAGATTTGGAGGTTGTTTTAGAGGAACCAGTTCTCGGCCCTTCCTCAGCTACTACCATAAATACTCAAACTAGGCTAAAAATACCATCGTTTTCCCGAGTATGTGATAGGTATGGCGTACCTGATCGCGCAGCAGCAGCTTTAGCCTCTGCTCTTTTACACGATGTACAGTCCACTCATTCTTTAGATAATGTTATAAATGACGTTGTGGTAGACAGGAGTAAAGTAAGACGTGAGCGAATCAAATCTTGGCTTGAAGTTTTAAATAAGGAAACAAAGGTAGAAATACAGGCTATACTTTGACGGTAGAATTGACGACACCCCTCGTATTCACAAGACAGACGATGGGAAAATGCACAGAACAACTGTTAAAGAAGATCACATTTCACTCATAGAAGAGCCTAAATCGAGATTCATCGGTTACACAGTTCCATTGTCTGTTAAAGCCATTGAAATTGCTAATTCTATCGTCAATTACTTTTCTGAGCACAATCTTACAATGTCGGAAATAGTTTGCATTGGTTGTGATGGATGCCCTACAAACACAGGAAAATATAATGGTGTAATTCGCTCGCTAGAAGAGAAACTTGGTAGACCTCTGCAGTGGCCTATTTGCCAATTGCATACAAATGAACTTCCATTACGGCATTTAGTGGAAAAGCTGGATGGACCTACTAGCGGACCAAAAAGATTTGTTGGACCTGTCGGTCAAAGTTTGGCAACATGTCATGCATTGAAAATAGTTCAGTTTGAGCCCATAGAGTTTATTACTGATATAATCGATCGTGGTGATGAAAAGGGTTTGAGTACTGACCAACAATACCTTTATGATATTTGTAAAGCTGTTTCGAGTGGGAAAATATCTCCAAAATTAGAAAACACAAGTCCAGGAAAGCTCTCCCATGCCAGATGGTTGACTACAGCTAATAGAATTTTAAGATTATACGTAGCTACAAAACCTCCATCGCAAACATTAAAGAGTTGGCAACCTTCATCGTGAAAGTTTATGCACCTAGCTGGTTCAGGATCAAGCGTAATCCAAAAGCTTATAATGGAGTTCAAAACTTGTGGGAAACCATAAAGAGTTGCACTTACCTTTCTGAGTCAAATCGCAAAATTGTACACAAATGTATCCAAGACAATGGATACTTTGCTCACCATGAAAACATGCTCATAGCTATGTTGGTTGATAAGCGAGATCATATAAAGAAACTGGCTTTAAGACGTATCATCAAGGCTCGATCTAGAGAACAAGCCAGTAAACCACT
>JABUQX010012016.1:30000-32500 GCA_015478945.1 Trachelipus rathkii | reverse complement strand
CAATCGAGAAAAAAAGTGGGGAAATAAACAGTCTCCTTCACCCAAAATTTGTTACTCCCCCCCCCCATAGACACAGACTCCTACACCTGCGATACAACGAAATTAGAAACATCCAAATCGTCAACCCCACAACTCCCTTTGATACAAAAAAAATGAGGGAATAAGAAACAATCACACCCCCCTATAATGCTTCTCCATTCCCGAGGAACGAAGATCAGTCCCTCAGTTCAAGATTAAATAAACCCTCGTACTCCCCTACAACATATGCTGTCCCCCAGAAACGACCAACCTCCCAACTCCAACATTGGAAAAAAGAAAGACCTTACGAAACTTGAAAAAAAAATTTTTATCGTCATAATAAATAAAAATAAAAACTTTTGTGAAAATATAATAACTGTGTATATAATAATAATATGCTTCAAAACAATGAAAATAGTGACCATGCAATTGAAAGTAAGCGAAAATCCAGTCTTACTGATGAAAAAAAAACAGAGCTCCTCAGAGCCACGAACCAACCGCTTGTATCGAAATTTCTGAAAATTTAAAAAATGCTCAAAATAACAATGTTCGTGTGAATTGTGATAAATTAAATGAAATTAATGTGAATGAACTACCATCAATACTTGTGAGGGGTATGCATGCACCCCATTCTAATATAGTCAATGAACATAATAATAATAATAATAATAATAATAATAATAATAATAATAATAATAATAATAATAATAATAATAATAATAATAATAATAATAATAATAATAATAATAATAATAATAAAAATATTAATGATGCCAAAATATAGTAAAACAGTTCGTAGCAGATTAAATACGTAACAAAAATAATAAGAATAATAATGAACAAAATGAACGCTTAAAATATCCGCTACTGAAAATACTAAAATGTTTTTGAAAAAAAAAAATCCTGTAAAGGTGAGAGTCCATTTGAGGACACGCCTTCCGCTATCACAAACAAACATTCAAACACGTGTGTGTGTGAACCAATTCAAATATGAAATTATTGAGAGTTTATAAATTAGTGACGTACTTGTCTCCTATAATATCTATTTATCTTGTATCTATGCTAAATATATTTTTTAATAGTGTAATAAGTAAGATCTTACAAATGTTTCAAATGTTAAGATAGTGGAAAATGATGAAAGCAAGGCAACCGAAAATTCTCATACCGTAATTTTTTTAGTTTCAGAAAATGAAAGGCGTGTTTGCGCCAAAATTGAAATCTGAACGCTGATATCGAATGAGAATTTGGAGTTGCCATGTTTTTCAAAATTTGAATCTATCATAATAATAGGTGTTAACTTTTAAAATCAAATGCAAACCATCGTAAGAATTTCCTTCAAAATTAAATATATGTTTTTACCATTGTTGGATCTATATATGAATTTTTCACTTTATCGGCTAAGTTGCATGTGTTTGATAAAGTTATTTAAGCATGTTTCCGAATTGAGTGTCATTAAAAATTTTTAAGATTAGACCGGTCCTAGCTAGCAGTTGTCTAACGATTATGATAAGCAATGAGGGGACATTGTTATTAATTTTGTTAAACCATATCAAACTCTATTTTAGATAAATGAAATTTATTGTATTGAAAACGAGGGTATAGAAGTATTTTTATCATTTTGGGAATAAGAAATCTTCTTTTTGGGAACAAATAATCAATGCTGCTAAATAAATGGGTAGCCGACGGCAAGAAACAATTTTAAACAAAATTCTCTTTCGTTAGCCTAAAAGGTTCAGAGAAGGGTTGGCGTGTGACGTCACGGGCTCTGACGATGCTGAGGAATGAGAATCGAGTTTGAAATATTTTCGCGCCAAAGCTACTTACTGACTTTAATAACATTTGAAATAAATATCATTAAAAATATTCCTCATCATTTATATGTATGATTTTAATAAAATTTACTATTTTTCGGTTAAATGAAATTTATGTTGAATAATAAAAATGTGCTTTATTTAATTAAGGTCATTTTACTTAGTTCAAAACGAGAATTCTTATGAAGCGGTGTTTTGACGATTGAAGATGAAATTAATAAAATGAGTGTATTCATGTTTTTAAACATAGATGAAATTTATACTAGAAAATAAAAATTTAATAACAATTATTTCATGTCAAAGCGAAGAGCTCGTAAGAGACAAAAGCTCCAAAAATATCCATGTACATTTATTAGCTCAGCCTGCGTCTGCGCAGAAGCGAAGCGTGAGAGACTTCAAAAAAGTCACATTTTTAACCAATGCAAATGCAAATGCAAACGATAGCGCAGAGTTCATATAAATTTTATAATACCTATTAAAATTATTACATTAAGCATGGGTTTACAATCTCGCATGTACTCTTTTCTCAATTTTCTCTCTTAGTAACCACAGCATGTAGTTTCTATCCACTAATTTCTAAATTAAAAGTTATTATGTAAAAGTTTACCCAAAAGTGAAAATCAAGCTACCAATTCGAAAGAAAATGGGAGTTACAAATTCGCCATCTTTCC
>JABUQX010012016.1:22500-25000 GCA_015478945.1 Trachelipus rathkii | reverse complement strand
ACGTAATATGAGAGAATATCAAAGTGATGTATTTAATGGAATGTTGTGAAATGGAATGTATCTCCAGATGATATTCACTGTATCAAGAGAGATGCTGGTGCCAATATAAAAATAGTTATGTTTCTTTCTGGTGTGAATAACAGAAACTGCGTCAGTCATCAACTGCACCTTGCCATTAAAAATGGTTTGACATCTCAAACTTCAGTCATTGAAGTTCTCTTATTATGCAGGTTAAATGAGACACACTTAAATTATTCGACCATGAGTTAAGAAGATCTAAAGAAAATACAGAACAGATTTAATGTTTCAAAACTTACAGAAATAATTGACGGTACCACTCCTTAGAACGGTATTCTGCCATTCTGCGAATGATGATAAGGAAAAAAGAACTTAATGAATACTTTTGCTTGTACGGCCGATCTAATGATAAATCAATGTCTTAATAGCATCCTATGACAATTCTGTTTTAACCAACTGAATCACTGTACTCCAACCAGGGTTGGCATTAAAAAACCTGCAAGGTTTTTTTTTGGTCCAACCCCGGGTTTTTTCCCACCCTAGCTCCAACTCTTTAAAGATATTATCAAGATAATCAGCAATAACTCTCCATCAATAGCAAAAGTCCTTCCTCACTTAACCACTCTGAGGAGAATATTAATATCCTGACAATAATAGTCAAGGAATAAAGTAGATTAGAGCTTCCTTATTGAGAAATTATCAAAAAACTGGATTTCATAGAGAGGAGAAGACTTGTATTCCATAGCTAAACCTTTTGGATCTGTTCTCAATTTCCCACAAATAGGGTAAAGTTATCGACAGTCAAAAATGTGATGAAGTTAAAGAATGCAAGTGTGAAATACTTAAGAAGAAAATAGCATCACATACTGATTTAAAACAATACACAAGCCCAACGGTCACCAAAGTCATTAATGCAATTCTACAATCAAAAAGTGATTGTGAAGAGCGGTAGAGCGACAGAGTCGCATGGCAAGGGCCGGGGTTCAATCACTAGTCCGGGTTCTAGGTAGAAACTATCTAGAGAAGTTCCCCTCCTAAAATAGGGCTATGCCCGTGAGGTGTGAACTTGTTATAAAAAAAACGCATCAATTATGCGTGTTTTTTTTTATAACATGTGGACTAGTATGTAAAAGAGAAATGCATTTCCCCTGAAGATGATTCACTTGTATTGTTGATGATATTTCACAGTCATCGAGGACTTATTTTGCTTCTCCGTCATCATGTATTGCCGGCGAACGTCTCTTTAATGGTGCGGCTCTGATTTATAATAAAATATGTAGCAGATCAATTACCGAGAGATATTAATAATTATTATTTATGAAGCATAACTTTCCAATAATTGTTTTCAACTTTTGATTGTGTTATCAACTATTAATTAATGGAGGATATATATATATATATATATATATATATATATATATATAAAATATTAGGTTTACCTGTATAGATTTTCTTTATGATCGATATATATATATATATATATATATTATATATATATATATATATATTTATATTATATATAATATATATATATATATATATATATATATGTATATATATATTATATATAAATGTATATAATAATATAATATATATATATTATCAATATTATATAGTATATATATATATATATATATATATATATATGGGAAAAAGGTTTATGGAAGCGAGTAAGAGTGTCTCCTCGTCCCGTATACTGAAACATTGGAATTAAAATGTATTTTATTCATTTATTTAATTAGTTCCTATACCAGAAGCAAAATATACAAAGTGGCTCATTACCTGCAATATGTACTATTTGCATCAGCTCTCTCTCTCTCTCTCTCTCTCTCTCTCTCTCTCTCTCTCTCTCTCTCTCTCTCTCTCTCTCTCTCTCTTATTAAAGAAAGGCATGTAGAATGGAATATTTTATAAACAAAGTTTGAATTGTATGACCTAATGAAAATCCGTTTCCAAGAGAAAGTTTATTTTTTTTAAAAAATTGGTATGAAACTCTTTGCTGATTGGGTACCGTCTGGGCACTTTAAATGCTTAGGTTTATAAAATAGATTATCCAGCAGAATAGCGCACAACAGAGTCGGATGAGGAGAGGTTGTCCCTGACTCCCTTTAATCGGTTTGTAAATTGAATATAATATTTTTATATACTTAAGGAGAATAAACTTTTTTTTTTAATTATAAATTTATTATTGCAATAAACTAAAATAATTTTGAAACTATAAGAATTCATCTTTTATTAATCATCAAATTTATTCATATATTATGATAGAATTTGCAAATGTTGTTAAATACAGCGAAGGCAATTTCAGTTCATATTTTTTGATAATCAGTTTATAGCGACTTTTTAACCCCAATAGCTATTTGATTGGGGCTAATTAGAATAATTAAAAGTGAACTAATTGGTGGTGAAATTACTAATCAAAGTGATAGCACCGAAAAAAAACAGTGCTTAGTGATTATACTCAGTAAAAGTTGAGTGTTAG
>JABUQX010012015.1:55000-67882 GCA_015478945.1 Trachelipus rathkii | reverse complement strand
TATATTTGACCCCATGGCAGGAATACAAGCAATGTAGCAGTCGCCATTCGGTTTACGATTAAATATAAATGACACATCGTTGGGATATTACAAAGATCCTCGTAAAGAGGACGTCTGTAGAAGCAGAACGAGAGGTCAATCATATCAACACAGCGAAAAATGTCTTACGGCGAAATTCGTATTATAAACAACCCTTATAGTAATGAGATTCTTTCTTTCAACCAAACAGAAGAAAGTAAACAAGAATACAACGAACGAACGAACCATATCAGGTCAAAAGGGTATATATTCTCGAGGTTGTTTGAAGCTGTTGTTGTTGTTGTTGTTGTGTGGCTGTTTGTTGTTATTGTTGGTTGTTTGCTGTAGAGGTAAGGTTCCTGTGTTATATTTTCAACTTTCTTTTTATACAACATTGATGTAATTATTCATCAACTGATCAAACGAATATACGCTAGCGTAATAAAGGTTTCCACATCATTAAAGCTAACATGACGTAACATGAACTAAGAAATAATGTACAACGACAAAACCTGACACACCTTAAGCCCGAATAAACTGTTATCATTAACAAGTACCATACTTGCCAATAGTAAGTAACTAACATTGACATGCAAAACGTAACCTAGTCACACTTTTTTTTCAAGCATGTTCTCTAACATATCAATACTATTTTTATTTTTAAGCTTATCTCTTTTAGACTACACCCCCCCTTTCAGAAAATTGCAAACATGAAACATGAAAATGATTTAGCTTTAACCATTTACATAAAGTGTTGCAAAACTTATTATATTTATTAAACAAAATGGTAAATCTGGCAACAGCGCATCATACAGAGGTGATTTGACAGCAATGTATTAACTTGGGAGCTGAGTTATAATAGTGAAATCAGTGAGCCTACTCGATGGTTATCATTATCATAGCAAAAGTCTAGGCAAACTATCATTATTCACCAAAAAACTTAACCTAGGCTCACTTTCTAACACATCATCGTCAGATTAACACAGTTATATCTTACAAAACTCATCATTTCACTACCAAATCAGTGTTATTTCCACAACGAATAACTGTAAACATAATCAAAGTTTTAACCAAACACAACACAAAATAAGTTCTTTATATACTAAACCATCGAATATATTGCTAACGTAAACAACGTTTTTGCATTAAAAAGCTAACTCACCGGGAACTAAGAATGTAATGTTACAACAACAAAACCTAACACCCACCATTACGACTAATAACTACTAACATTAAACAAAACTTCCGCACTTCAACAGCAAGTTAAAGTACCTAAAACACATTCGTACAAATCGAACCTATCCACACTTTTTCAAGCATATTCTCGAACATATCAATGTTAATTTTACATTACATCGTAATATTTAACCAAAAGTTTAGCATAAACCTGTCTAATCATCATACAGACAAAGAATATAATGCTAACGTAACAAATGTTTTACAGCAACTTCGTAATATTTTAACAAAAAATTCATCACAACCTCGTCTAAATATCATAATCCCCCTCGAATAATTGCAAACATAAAGTTTTAACCAAACATAGCAAAAAAATAACAAAAATTTTATCCTACATAACATAAAATAAGTTCTTTGAATAAAATATCACAGTAAAAACCGTAATAGTTTACTGATTTTAAAGCAGTAAATCAGTAAATCAGTAAAATCAACCACCCTCCCTGCAGCCCCCTACCCACCCACCCTCCTATGATCTATTGAACTATTGATTCAAGTCATATTATTGAGTATTTTTGGATAACATAACATAAAAATAAGTTCTTTTATATACTGACCTACGAATATATGCTAACCAACAAAGTTTTAACATCAATTAAGCTAACATATCATAACCCGCAACTAAGAATATAACTTACAACGATAACATACCTTTGCGTATGAATAATCAGCTAACAGTCCTGAAAATCCCTTACTTATCAAAGGAAGTAGCTAAACAGGTCATTGCTAATACCGATATGTTCCACTTTTCACGCATTCAGCAACAACAACAAAAAGGTAAAACCGTATTATCGAACAAAAATCTCTTAACAAAGTGACCAATCTATCAAAAGATACCAGCATCTTGGAACTAAGAATAGGCACTATCTTCATCAAAGTGCACTCGTTTCGGAGTATAACATCATTTGACCTATGAATAATCGTAGACTTTTTAACAAAATTCTAGGGCAAACCTAAACATTACTCAACAAAAACTTAACTTAGGCTCACGGTTCTAACACATCATCGTCAGTTACACAGCAATATCTACAAAAAACTCATCATTCTCTAACAAATCAGTGTTATTTTCAAATTGTCATATTTAGGGCTCGAGCCCCCGGGGAATACAGAGGGGGACGTTTCCTCATTACCCCGTAGGGGAGGGGCGAGGAACCCCCGCGACATCCAAAATACCAAAGGCGGGGGTCGGAGACCCTCCCCTACGGTATGGCAAAAACGTCCCCCCCCTGTGTTCCCCGTCGGCTCGAGCCCCCTAAATATGACAATGTGAAAATAACACTGATTTTGTTAGAGAAATGATGAGTTTTTGTAAGGATATTGCTGTGTTAACTGACGATGATGTGTTAGAAACTTGAGCCGTAGGTAAGTTTTTGTTGAAAAGTAAGTTAGGTTTCCTAGAATTTTGTTAAAAGTCTACGATTATTCCATAGGTCAAAATGATGTTATACTCGAAACGAGTACACTTTGATGAAGATAGTGCCTATTCTTAGTTCCAAGATGTTGGCTTATCTGTTGATAGATTGCGTCACTTGTTAAGAGATTTTGTTCGATAATACGGTTTTACCTGTTGCTGATATGCGTGAAAAGTGGGAACATATCGAGTATTGCATGACCGTTAGCTACTTTACCTTTGATAAGTTGGGAATTTTCAGGGATGTTAGCGAATTATTCATACGCAAGGTATGCATTTGTACATTATATTCTATTGCGGTTTGATATGTTAGCTTTATTGATGTTAAAACTTGTTGGTTAGGCATAATTCGTATGGTCAGTTATATAAAAACTTATTTTGATGTTATGTTTATCCAAAAGATACTCGAAATATGACTTGAATCAATAGTTCAATAGTTCACAGGCGGGTGGGATTTAGGGGGCTGGCAGGATGGGTGGTTTGATTTACAGATTTACTGCTTTTAAAATCAGTAAAATATTACGGTTTACTGTGATATTTTATTCAAAGAACTTATTTTTTATGTTATGTTAGGATAAAATTTTGTTATTTTGTTGAAATTTTGTTAAAACTTTGTTATGTTGCAATTATTTCGAGGGGGATTATGATATTTAGACGAGGCTATGATATGAATTTTTGTTAAATAGTACGAAGTTGATGTAAAACATTTGTTACGTTAGGCATTATATTCTTTGTCTAGTATTGGATGATATAGACAGGGTTATATGCTAAACTTTGCTTAAATATTACATGTTAATGTAACAATTAACATTGATATGTTAGAGATATGCTTGAAAGTATTGAATAGGTTCGTTTTGTAACGAGGTGTTGAGTACTTTTACTGCTGTAAGTCGGAAGGTTTGTTAATGTTAGTAGTTTATTAGTCCGTATGGTGTGTTAGGTTTATTGTTGTACATTACGATCTTACGTCAGGTTATGTCTATGTAGCTTTATTAATGCAAAAAACGTTTTTACGTTAGCATATATTCGATGGTTGTAATTAAAGAACTATTTCTGTGGTTGTGGTTTGCGTTAAAACCTTTGTATGTTTACAGTTATTCGTTGTGGAAATAACACTGAATTTGTTAGAGAAATGATGAGTTTTTGTAAGATATTACTGTGTTAACTGCCGAAGATGTGTTAGAAACGTAGCCTAGGTTAAGTTTTTGGTGAATAATGATAGGTTTGCCTTAGACTTTTTGCTCAGATTATGAATACACCCTATCGAGTAGCTCACTGATTTATATATAACGCAGCTCTCTAATCTATACAGTGTTGCCAAATCACCTCTGTATGATGCACCGTTGCCCTACCTACCCGTTTGTTTAATAAATATAATAGGTATTGCATCACTATGTAAATGGTTAAAGCATAAAATCATTTTTCATGTTTCATGTTGAAATTTTCTGAAAGGGGTGTAGTCTAAAAAGAGATAAAGCTTAAAAAAAAAAAATTAGTATTGATATGTTAGAGACATGCTTTGAAAAAAAGTGTGACTAGGTTACGGTTTTGCATGTAATGCTAGTTACTTACTGTTGAATTGAAGTACTTTGTTTAAATGATACAAACCTTAAGACCTGGTTCAGGATTGTCGTTTGCTACATTATTTTTCTTAGTTCATGTTACATCATGTTGGCTTTTTTGATGTGGAAACCTTATTACGCTAGAGTATATTCGTTGGATCAGGTATTTGGATAATAATCCAATGATTGTGATAAGTGAGAAGGTTGAAAGTATAACACAGGAAACCCTTACCTCACAGCAACAACAACAATAACAACAAACAGCCACAGCAACAACAACAACAACAAACAGCTCGAAACAACCTCGAGAATATAGACCCTTTTTGAACTGATTATAGGGTCATTTCGTACGTTGTATTCTTAGTGACTTTCGTCTGATTGGATTGGAAAGAAAGATCTCATTACCTATAGGGTTGTTTATACATACGAATTTCGCCAGTAAGACATTTTTCGCCTGTTGTTGATGTATGATGACCTGTGTTCTCGTTCTGCTTCTACAGGACGTTCCTCTTTACGAGGATTTTGTAATATACCCACGATGTATCATTTACATTTTTTCGTAAAACAAATGGAAAGCAATATATTATCTGTGTTCCAATTGGAGGTGCAAGTAATGTACCTTTAATCATATCAGTTGAAGAATTCTTCAATATTATCGAAAGCATCGAAGCTTTACGGGTTTTGAGTGTGGAACTTTGTTAATGTTAACAGTTTATTTGTGTGTAAGTTGTGATAGGTTTGTCTTTGTGCATTATTTTCTTAGTTCGTGTTACGCTATGTTAGCTTTATTGATGTGGAAACTTTGTTACGTTAGCATCTTTCGCTGCTCTGTATGATAATTAACCAATGTTGTGATAAATTTTTGCTAAATGTTACTGTGTTAGTGTAAGATTAACGTTAATATGTTAGAGTTATGCTTGAAAAAAGTAAGAATAAGTTACGTGTTTGCATACCATGTTAGTTGCTTTAACTGGTAAGTATTGGAACTTGCTAATGTTACAGACACAACCAAATTTATTTCCTGCCTTAAGATGTGCTAGTTTGTCTTTGTGCATTATTTCATAGTTCAGTTTGATTGCCATGTTAGCTTATGTTAATGTGGAAACTTTGTACGTTAGCCATACTTTCGCTGGTCTGTATGCATATTAACCAATGTTGTAAGAAATTTTAGTTAAATGTTACTGGGTTAGTGTAAGATTAACGTTAATATGGTAGAGTTATGCTTGAAAAGTAAGATTAGGTTACGTTTTGCATACCATGTTAGTTGCTTTACTGGTGTTAAGTGTGGAACTTGTTAACGTTAACAGTTTATCCTTGCTTAAGATGTGTTAAGTTTGTCTTTGGGCATTATTTTCTGTTCAGTTGATGCTAGTTAGCTTATTAAGTGAAAAACTTATTATGTTAGCAACTTCGCTGGTCTGTATATAATTAACAAATGTTGTTGATAAATTTTCTGCTGAAATCGCTACATGTTAGTTGTTAAGATTAACGTAAATATGTTAGAGTTATGCTTTTGAAAAAGAAAGATTAGGTTACGTTTTGCATACCATGTTAGTTGCTTTCATGTGTTAAGTGTGGAACTTTGTTAATGTTAACAGGTTTATTCCTGCTTAAGATGGGTTATGTTTGTCTTTGGGCATTAAATTTTCTTGTTTAGATGATGCTAGTTAGCTTATTAATTGTGAAAACTTTAGTTATATTAGCATTTTACTTTCGCTGGTCTGTATGAAATTAAACCATGTTGTGATAAATTTCTGCAAATGTTACTATGTTAGTGTAGAATTAACGTTAATATGTTAGAGGACGAAAACCAAACAAGAAATCATATGTATAGCTTAATGTTTCGAAAAACGAACCAAACAAGATCATAGGTATTGCGTAATATTTCGAAAAGTGGGAGGAGTTGAACAATTTCCCACTTGTATTTGATAACTCTAGGTGAAACAGGAACCACATCAGCTTCGTACATGTTCGTTCTGTATGCATTGTTAGTTACTTTAGTGTTGTTAAGTATGAAACTTTGTTAATGTTAGTCATTTATTCGATCATAAGGTATGTTAGGTTTTGTCATTGTGCGTTATATTCCTAGTTCAGGATATGATATGTTAGCTTTATTGATGTGAAAAACTTTGGTACGTCAGCATATATTTGTTGGCGAGTATGTTGTGATAAATTTTTGTTAAATGTTACTATGTTAATGTAAAATAATAGTGATATGTTAGAGATCTGTTTGAAAAAAAAGTGTGAATATGGTACGGTCTGTAAGCAACGTCAGTTACTTTCCTGTTGCCAAGTATGGTATTTTGTTAGGTTTGATGTTATACATTATATTCTTGCATCAGGTTATGCTTATTTACTTTATTGATGTGACTATTTTTTTTTAATTAGCCCTACTGTCATAGTTTATTGTAAAATTGTAAATTTTTTAAATGTAAAAAGATTAAAAAAAATAAAAATTTTAAATAAAAAAAAAAAATTTAAAAAAAAAAAAGTTAAAAATTAAAAGTTTTTAAAAAAAAAAAAAACAAAACTAAAAAGTTTTAAAGAAATAAAATTAAAAATAGCTAAAAAAATTTTTAAACAAAAAGTTTTAAAGAAAATAAAGTTAAAATAAATAAAAGTTTTTTAAACAAAAAGAAAAAAAAGATGTGAAAGGAAACGTTCTATATGTTTTGCTAGTTTACTTTAGCGCTGATGTGCAAGGAACTGTGTTAATGTTAGATGTTTATTCATCCGTAAGGTATGTTAAGTTAGGTGTGATACATTATGTTCTTATTTCAAGTAATTGTTTTGTTCTCTATATTAAAAAGTTAAAATTTTGTTTATGTCAGCATATATCGAGGGTTAGATATTTAAAAAAGAACATAGTTTTTATGATATGTTTATCCAAATGATACTCGAAATATGACTGGAGTCAACAGATCAATAGATCATCCCCAATAATCAGGGTTGGGATGGGTAGGGGTGGTTTGACTTTACTGATTCATGATTTTACCGTTGAGGGTATGTAAAAAAACACAATTTTTTACGTTTTATAACATAAAAAGAATAAAATTTTAAGTAAAACAAAAAGTTTTTAAGAAATAAAGTTAAAAATTAAAAGTTTTTTAAAAAAAAAAAAAAAAACTGAAATTTTTAAAGAAATAATTTAACAATATTAGCCTAAAAGTTTTGTTTGAAATAAAAAAGTTTTAAAGAAATAAAAGTTAAAATAATAAAAGTTTTTAAAACAAAAAAGAAAAAAAAGATGTGAAAGGCAACACGTTCTATATGTTTTGCTAGTTAACTTCACTGTTGTTAAGTATTGAACTTTGTTAATGTTAGCTGGGTGGCGTTTATTCGATGTTTAAGGTATGATTAGGTTTTTCGGCTGTATGTATATTCTTGGTTCAGATATGATATGTTACTTTGTTAAGCTAAAAACTTTGTTACGTTGGCATATATTGTTGATCGTATATGATTAATTTAGGTACGGGTTATGACAAAATATTTACAGTGTTATTCGAAAATAGTAAGAATGTTTGAGATATGTTTGAAAACGTATGAATAGGTTTACGTTTTTGTATGCAACGGTAGTTACTTTTTACTGTTGTTAAGTATGGAACTTTGCTAATGTTAGTGATTTATCAGCGCATAGGGAGTTCGATTGATGTATTACATTATATTTTACATCAGGATTAATGAATGTTAGCTTATTGATGTGAAAACATCTTTGCTGCGTTAGCGTATTTTCGTTTGGTCAGTATGATAATTACAACAAGATTGTGATAATTTTTGTTAAATGTTACTATGTTCGTGCAAAAAATAATAATGATATGTTAGGATATGTTGGACAAAGTGGGAATAAGTTACGTATTGTATGCAAATGTTAGTTTATGTCACAGTTGTTAAGTATTGAACTGTGTGTTATGTTGACTGCTTATTCTGTATAAGAGGTGTTAGGATGTGAGCTGTACATTATATTCGAAGTTCATATGAATCCTATGTTTGCGATATAATATGAAAACTTTTACGTTAGCACTATATTCATTGCATCAGTAAGATTACTTACACAAGCGTTTGTGATAATTTTGTTTAAATTTACTATGTTAATGTAAAAACACATGATATGTTAGAAAAAGTGTTAGTAGGTTACGTTCCGCGCTCAATGTTAGTTTACTTTACTGTTGTTAAGTTATGAAACCTTGTTAATGTTAACTGTTTATCATGTTTAAGATGTGTTAGGTTTTGTCATTGTAGTTATATTCCTAGTTCAGGTGATGCTATGTTAGCTTTATTATGTAAAAACTTTGTTACGTTAGCATATATTCAATGAATCAGTATGATATTTAGACAAGGTTATGCATAAAATTTTGTTAAATATTACATTGTTAATGTAAAAATATCAGTGATATGTTAAAAAAGGTGTATTTTAAGTAGGTTCCGTTCTGCACTCAATGTTAGTTACTTTATTTTGTTAAGTATGGATCTTTGTTACGTTAGCATATATTCATTGATCAGATGATAATTAGACAAATTATGATAAAATTTTGGTTAAATATTACTATGCTAATGTAATAAATATCCAGGATTTGGGTAGGGATGGGGAGGGGTGTGTGGTGGGGTAAGGGATGGGGAGGGGTGCTGTGGTTTGATTTACTGGATTTACAGGTTTAGGCGATGCTTAAAAACACAAATTTCGTAAGTTATAAATATGAAAAGCTTAAAAATTTAGTAAAACAAACTGTTTAAAGCATATAAAAACAAAAATAAATAAAAGATTTTGTGTTATGTTATACAGAATATGACATGAACACTAGATCATAGATGGGAGGGGCGTGAGGTGGAGGAGGGTGAGGAGGATGGGGAGGAGGCTCAAGAGGCTCCAGAGGCTCTTAGAGGGTGTTTGATTTTATAAAAAAACGTAAAATTTTTGTAATTTATAAAGTTAAAAGGAATAAAAAAAATGTTTAATTTGTTTTTTTTTTTAAAAATTTTTAAATGTTTAAAAATTTTTAAATTTTTAAAATTTTTTTTAAAAAATTTTTAATTTTAAATTTTTTTTTTAAATTTTTAAAAAAAAATTTTTTTTTTTAATTTTTTTAATTTTTTTTTTTAAATTTTTCTTTAATTTTTTTTTTGATATTCACACTATCGAGGATACATCATAAGAAAATTGTTATACCAAGTTTCGTTGCTTCTACCCAATATTCAGTTTTGTGGGTGTGGTGGAACCCCCCTTTGGGATTGGGAACGGATATTTAACCCATATATGATAATGGGTAACCTTATATGACGGGTATATACCGAGTTTCATCGTTCTTGGTCAATATTTCAGATTTGGGGTCCTCAGTGATATGTTAGAAAAAGTGTTGTACGGCTATTTAACCCATATATGATGGGGGGCCCGTAAATGAATGGGTATACCGAAGAACATCGTTAAAGGTCAATATTTCAGTTTTGTGAGGGCTGCGTCCCCACCGAATATTGGTCAAATCGGTCATTTATACTCGGATACATCTAAATACAACTAAAAGGCTGTAATCAAGTTTCGTGGTCATGTCAATATTTCAGATATTTGGGAGTGATACCCGCCTGTGAGGCCCACCCACGAGTCATTTTACACCAGGGCAGTCTAAGATACATCCTCAGAAGGTTGTATACCGAGTATTCATCATTCTATGTCAATATTTCAGTTTGTGGGCTGGTCCCCGAATTTGGTCAAATCGTTCATTTTACCCCGGATACATCTAAGATACAACTTAAAAGATGTATACCAAATTTCGTCGTTCTATGTCAATATTTCAGATTTTTGGGGTGGGAGTTACCCGTCTGGGGCACCCACAGTCATTTTACACCAGGGTCATCTAAGATACATCCTTAGAAGATTTTATGAAGAGTTTCCGCGATCCATGTCAATATTTCAGTTTTGTGGGCTTGGTCCCCGAATTTGGTCAAATCGGTCATTTTACCCGGATACATCTAAGATAACCCTAAAAAGGCTGATATATTCAAAGTTTCGTTGTTTCTATGTCAATATTTTCAGATGTTTTGGGTGAGTACCCCTCTGGGGCACCCACATCATTTTTACACCCAGGGTCATCTAGATACATCCTCAGAAGGTTGTATCCGAGTTTCATCACTCTAGGTCAATTTTTCAGATTGGTGGGGGCTGGTCCCGGAATTTGGTCAAATCGGGTCATTTTACCCCCGTAACACCTTTAAGATACAACCTAAAAGGTTTGCTATATCAAGTCTTCAGCTTTTCTACATCAAATATTAATGTTTGGGTGGATCCCTTCTGGGGGATCCTAGACACCCTATACGGTCTTATAACCATCATATTCGAACTCTACGACCCCGATAACCCTTATAAGGACACCAACATTGTTGTTATACGTCTGTTTAACTCTAAACCATGTAGATATATATGCGAAATCAGAACTGGATTGCCGAAGAAGAAACCACGGTAAATAATAATAATAATAATAATAATAATAATAATAATAATAATAATAATAATAATAATAATAATAATAATAATAATAATAATAATAATAATAAACTTCAGAAGCTGAGCCGGAGTCGGAGTCGGAGTCGGAGCCGGAGTCGGAGTCGGAGTCGGAGTCGGAGTCGGAGTCGGAGTCAGAGTCAGAGTTTTTGGAGCACCACACAACTCGAAATTATGATCACTCCGTGATCATAATTTCTTCGACTTAATAATAAAAATAATAATAATAATAATAATGTGTATGTGTATGTGTATGCGCACGCGCGCGTAATAAAAAATAATAATCAATGACAGACAAACACAGACAAACATAGACAAACATAGACAAAACCTTCGGTTTTGTCTGTTTGTCGAATTGATAGCCCTTCGGGCTATCAATTCTCCCCCTAAGCCTAATATATCTCTATTCATTTATATAGAAAAAAGTTGGTGCGGGACTGGCCCCGTAACTACTATATATATATATATTCTGTGAACCAATGAAGAAGAAGCAAAGTGTGACGCCCCGAAGCTAAACGACTACTCATCAATGCATTATTATTAGAGCTCAGTGCAAAAGACAACTATAGGAATATATAGGAAAAGGCGAAATTGAACTTGGAATAAAAATGACGCCCAAAGATTTCCCCCGAGTTCGCGATGAAGAAGAAAGAAGAAGAAGGAAGAAGAAGAAGAAGAAGAAGAAGAAGAAGAAGAAGAAGAAGAAGAAGAAGAAGCCATTGTAAAGTTGTCGAAAAGGATTTAAGAATTCGAACAACTCTGAATTTCACAAAACTTTTTTTTTTTTCAGGGAGAAAAAAAAATTCTACTTTAATATCGTTAATTTTAACAAGCATTAACTTCTGACAAAGGATCTCTCTCTCTCTCTCTCTCTCTCTCTCTCTCTCTCTCTCTCTCTCTCTCTCTCTCTCTCTCTCTCTCTCTCTCTCTCTCTCTCTCTCTCTCTCACACACACACACACACACACAATCTTGGTCACTTTTACCAATTAAATTCAAAAGCCCCGAACAACTCGTTCAGAACTTCCAAAGTCCATTTTTCTTTTCCGAGTCTTCTTCCATATTCATTTGCTCAAGTATTTTTATCAATTAATATAAGTCTGCCTGGCAACAACAAAAAGGATTTGCTTCTTCTACAAAAACAAAAATAATAATAATTACAATCTTCCATTTATTATTATTATTATTATTATTATTATTATTATTATTATTATTATTATTATAATAATTATTATTAATTATTATTATTATTATTGGTGATCGAACCGAAGGAAGTAATATATATATATATATTTTATATATATAATATATATATATATATAATTATATATATATATATATATATAAAATATATATATATATATATATATATATATATATATATATATATATATATATATATATATATATATAAATAAATATAAAATATATATATTCTATATATTAAATAAACATATATATATATATATAGTATATATAATATATATAATATATATATATATATATATATATATATATATATATATATTATAATATATATATACATATAGTTTAATATATATACAGATTTATCAGACCTTTTGCCTTATACCATTATATATATATATATATATATATAATATATAACTATATATATATATATATATATATATTATATATATAATATATATATATATATTAATATATATATATACTATATTATAATATAATTATATTATATATATATAATATATTCACCTAACAGTAACAACGACTCAATAATAAACGAAACCTCACTAAAATCAAACCCCACAAAACCTCTCAATTACAAAATCGAACAACGAATATGTTTGGCAACCAAACAACCATCACCCTCCCCCCCCCTCACATGAAAACCAAGAACCCACTGAAACTGAAAATATCAAAATATATAACGGATATATATATATATATATATATATATATATATATATATATATATATATATATATATAAAAAATATATGATATATATATATATGTATTTTTATATATATATATATATATATACTATATATATATATATATATATACTATAATATATATAGAAAACATGAGTTGCAAATACAGCTGTCATTTTGTATAACATGCAATTTACAAGGGATTCCCCCAGAGAAATCTTCAATACAAACTTACCAAAGCTTTTCTTGCT
>JABUQX010012015.1:30000-42500 GCA_015478945.1 Trachelipus rathkii | reverse complement strand
CATGAACGCATGCGCGCGCTTACGAAACTATTACCACTCTATGTATGTAAAATAGTGCATACATGTACGTAAAAAATGTGTGCACAGTTGTCTGTCTAAACTAAACCTTTTATCACTACTAAGGGTGTTACTTTCTGTTCGATTATTACTAATTATAATTAGCTTCATAACTACTACTAATTTATTATTATTATTATTATTATTATTATTATTATTATTATTATTATTATTATTAAAATCTTAACACAGAAGATGCACTTGGCATTCTAATATTCAAAGCACTAGATGAAAAGCAGACACATGTATGACGTCACCGTAGCATCCAATTTTCGTTAAAAATTATAACAATATTTATATATTAATTAATATTGAAATTATAATATTACATAATTTTGAAACATTTTTTGATGAAAAGTTTTTTTTTCAATTTTTCCATATATTATTATTATTATTATTATTATTATTATTATTATTATTATTATTATTATTATTATTATTATTATTTAATCAAACCTTACATCACAAAATATTTTTGAACAAATACATTTTTTATTATTATTTCATAAGTGCTTTTTAACGAATTTCAAAATTGAGCCAATCAAATATATATATTATATATATAATATATATATAAATATAATATATATATATATATATATATATATATATATATATATATATATATATATATATATATATATATATATATATATATATATATATATATATATACAGTAACGAGATGTAATTACGCTTTGATATATATTTATATTATAAAAGAATTACATTGGCAATTTTTATGTCAAAGTTCAACATTATTTTCTCTTTTAGTTCAAGATAGAATAATAATAAGGATATATTATTATATATATATATATATATATAATATATATATATATATTATTTATATATATATATATAATTTATATATATATATATAATATATATATATATATATAGTATACACCAGTGCAAGAGTAAAGTATCGTAAAGTATCTCCAAACTTCCTATGAAAACGTTGCAGATTTGTAATAATGAATACGCAAATGATTTTACAAAAATTTGAAAAACATGGAGTATCTTTTAAGAATATAAAAAGCCATTTTGAGCGAACATTTTTAAAATTTAGCTGTACAAATTAAGCCCCAGGTGGATGTCACTTGTCTTTAGACCCTGTATTTATATATATATATATATATATATATATATATATAATATATATAATATATATAATATTATATAATTATATATATATATTATATATATATATATATATATTATATCTCTTTATATATATAGATCTATATATATATATAATATATATATATATATATATCTTAAAAATTCAATAATAATTAAATTATAATTAGCTTTAATTAAATAATTTATAATTAAAAATAACAATTAAAAAAGAAATTTCCAAAATTGCTCTTCGCTCAACTTCTCAAAAGAAACTTTCTCAAATGCCTTCTGGCTCACATTATTATTATTATTATTATTATTATTATTATTATTATTATTATTATATTATTATTATTATTATTATTATTATTATTATTAGTAGTAGTAGTAGTAGTAGGTCTGAAAATAACTAATCTATGTCCAAAAACCTCACGCTTGATCGAAAGCATACATATAGTTTAGTCCCATAGAAATCGATTTAATTTGTGTGGTACGCTAGTAGCTAGTCTGGTCAGTATATTCTCTAAAATTGATGACTAGCTTACGGTACTAGTAGCAAACTAGTTAGTATACTCTAAAATGCTGCCAAGTTTCTGGTACTTAGTAGCTAGAATGGTTAATCACCTCTGTAAAACTGATAAGAACCTTCTAAGGCGAAGAATGTCTACATTGGTGCAGTTCAAAGCAGGAATATAGAATCGAAATCAGTAAATCAATAAAACATTTTGTCAATCGAAACCGGAGACGAGTTTGGAAACTTTCCTGGATCGGAACCGGAACCAGAGAGTCGGATAATCTTATAGCCTAGTCGTTGGTATCGAGAAATTAAGCCGGTAGAAAACGTGCTTGAATAGGAAACTAATATGGATAGTTAGATGCCTCACTACCCCAATTGCTAGTACTAGTTTTGTCACTATAAATGCCGTCTTACACAGGGTAAATAACTAGCTTGTCGGTTAACATTGCTAGTACCCAAATCATTTACTCTACTAGTATAAACCCAGCTTAATACGTTACACTCGTTAACACTATTACCCCATAAAACATCCCACAAAAAAAAAAAAACATTATCGATGACCACTTTTAACCCAGAAATCTAATAATAATTATATCGCTCCGCTGCTCAGAGGTAGAGCACTCTTTTATCAAGCGAGAGGAACCACCAGAGTTCGAAACTGGCCGGGGAGGGAGATTAACTGACGTGCTTTGCTACCATTGGAATAAAGTACCCCGGCATCCTTGATAGATCTGGCCAATCAAAGGCCTGAGAAAACCAAAGTACCTTCTCGATGGAATCCACTGACAAGGGCATAACAAAAAATCTATTTTACTTTTCGGTCTAATTGTTGGGAGGAGGTAGATACAATACACACACACACACACACACTAAAACACACACACTAAAACACACAAACACACACACCTACACACACACACACATACACATACAAACGAAACGCCAACCTGCTTCCAAGTCTAAAATTGCAAAATGCCATTTATACGACTTCAGTAATTGATGAGCGGTCGAGGATAAAATTTGAGATAAAAAGTCTCAAAACGAGAAGAAATTCAGGTCGAAAAGAAACAAATTTGTTACGAAATTCGAATAACAAGAAACAAAATTTATCTCAAATTTCCCAAAAAGAAAGAAAAAATCTTCTTTTATTTAAAAAGAATTTGAGAAGCTGAAAAATGTTGCACTTAGAAGGCAAAAAAAATCATTTTTAGACAAAAATAAATTAAATAAATAAATAAATAATAATAATAAAAAAATTAAGTGGTGCTAAAATACATACACAATACCTCACAAGATGGGAATCGATCGGATGCACAATCACTTACGAGCGAGGAATCCATCCCAAGCCCAATCATTTCCGAGAGATGAAACAAACCCATGCCCAATCGCATACGAGCGCTAAATCAAGCCCATGCCCAATCACTTACGAGCGATGAATCAATCCCATGCCCGATCACTTACGAGCGATGAATCAATCCCATGCCCAATCACTTACGAGCAATGAATCAATCCTATGCCCAATCACTTACGAGCGATGAATCAATCCCATGCCCAATCACTTACTAGCAATGAATCAATTCCATGCCCAATCACTTACTAGCAATGAATCAATTCCATGCCCAATCACTTACTAGCAATGAATCAATCCCACGCACAATCACTTACTAGCAATGAATCAATTCCATGCCCAATCACTTACTAGCAATGAATCAATTCCATGCCCAATCACTTACTAGCAATGAATCAATTCCATGCCCAATCACTTACTAGCAATGAATCAATCCCACGCACAATCACTTACTAGCAATGAATCAATTCCATGCCCAATCACTTACTAGCAATGAATCAATTCCATGCCCAATCACTTACTAGCAATGAATCAATTCCATGCCCAATCACTTACTAGCAATGAATCAATCCCACGCACAATCACTTACTAGCAATGAATCAATTCCATGCCCAATCACTTACTAGCAATGAATCAATCCCACGCACAATCACTTACTAGCAATGAATCAATTCCATGCCCAATCACTTACTAGCAATGAATCAATTCCATGCCCAATCACTTACTAGCAATGAATCAATTACATGCCCAATCACTTACTAGCAATGAATCAATTCCATGCCCAACCACTTACGAGCGATGAATCAATCCCACACACAATCACTTACTAGCAATGAATCAATCCCACGCACAATCACTTACTAGCAATGAATCAATTCCATGCCCAATCACTTACTAGCAATGAATCAATTCCATGCCCAATCACTTACTAGCAATGAATCAATTCCATGCCCAATCACTTACTAGCAATGAATCAATTCCATGCCCAACCACTTACGAGCGATGAATCAATCCCACACACAATCACTTACTAGCAATGAATCAATCGCACGCACAATCACTTACTAGCAATGAATCAATTCCATGCCCAATCACCTATGAGTGATGAATCAATATCATGCCCAATCACTTACGAGCGATGAATCAATTCCATACCCCAATCACTTACGAACCCAAAACGAAAGTATATACAAACAAGTCTCCCTTTCAAAACGTGAATCTTATCAATAAATATGAAAAAAATGATCATACAAATACATCGTAAGGAAAACCTATTTAAAAGAACACAATAAAGAAAAACTTCTTCTATACAACAAATAAAAAAAAAAAAGATGTGAGAAATATCACGTTTCACTATTTATGACCACAATTACACACATATATAGGGCATAAATACATACATCGTAAATACGTACAAATATAATTACATACATTATTTACCGTATAGCTATACACACACGTACAAACATCTAAAAATCATACCGTTTTTTTTTTTTACTTATGATTTATATTTAGAGGAAAGTTGAAGGGGTGAGAGAGGAGAGGAAAGAGAGAGAGAAAGAGAGAGGAGGTGAGTGAAAGGGGGAGAAGAAAAAGGAGAGGTGATGGAAGGGGAAAGGAATGCAAAATCAAACATTGTAATTCATACCCAGACTCAATAATAATAATAATAATAATAATAATAATAATAATAATAATAATAATAATAATAATAATAACTAACAGAAATTATATATATATATATATATATATATATATATATATATATATATATATATATATATTATATATAAATATTTAGAAGAAAAAAATAAATATCTATATATATATATATATATATATATATATATATATATAATATATATATATATATATATATATATATATATATATATTACATACAGCGTCACTTTGGCGGCAAAATAAATTGGGGGAAGTAAGGAAAAGCGCTTACCCTAATCAAAAATTAACGATGCGAATATTCCTCACAAGGGAGGCCAAACACGAGTGAAGGAGAGACACTAGTAAATGACGGGTAATTAAGATAAAACCTTCTCGCTTAGCACTTCTAAAACCACGTCAATCATATGCAAATGAAACACTCACACACACGCACACGCACACACACACACACACACACACCTATATATATATATATATATATATATATATATATTATATATTTATATATATTATATATATATATATATATATATATATATATATATATATATATATATATATATATATATATATATATATATATATATATATATTAGTGTTGCACCGATACCAAAATTTTAGTCCGATACCGATACCGATACAAGTACTCACAATTTTTTCAATGCCGATACCGATACCGATACCAAAAATTTTTGCGATACCCGTACTGATTACCGATACTGTTATATCCCATATAAATGGCCTAATATATATATATATATATATATATATATATATATATATATATATATATATATATATTATATATATATATATATATATATATATATATATATATATATATATATATATATATATATAATATATATATATATATATATATCTATATCACTGGTTAACGAAACCATAATATTCTCTACACTGCGGCGGTACCCAGGCCGTAGCTCGCGAGCAGCTATCGTTTAAATGTGGCTAGTGGATTAGGGATTCATCACGTTTATTAAAAATAAAATAGTTTTTAAAAATTATATATATATATATAATATATATATCTATATATATATATATATATATTATACTATATATATATATTATATATATATATATATATATATAGTATATATATATATATATATAAACTCTCCAACTGAAAAGGCAATCTCTTCGGCCCCTATTCCTTCTAACTGTAACCCTGACGATTCTGGCATACCTCCTTCTCCTCTTCAGGCGTCCTATGTTCTTTGCCTGTGATTAATTTGATCGGGTACATGGCGTTTGAGCATCTTTATGAACGTTAGAAGGGCGGGTGGTCCGGATGGCATCCTTCCCGAGTTTTGAGGGAATGTGCTTACTTGCTGACCCCGCCCCTCGTTCAACTATATTCTCTATGTCTCAATACTAGCACTTTAGTTCAGTGTTTCAAGCACGCGCATGTCCAACCTATTCCGAAAAAAGGAAGCCGTCCTGATCTTCAAACTATCGCCTATAGCTCTCACTTGTATTCGTATCTAAAATCTTTGAAACCGTTTCTTCACTCTTATTCTTAGACCATCTGGAATTCTCATTCTCTTCTTTCGATCGTCAGTACGGCTTTCGGCGTTCAAAAAGGTCTCCATGGCGATATACTTTCCTATATTTAACCGATTTATGGGTTTCCGCTCTTAGGAACTACGCGGAGACTTGTGTGGTGACGCTTGACATACAAAAAGCATTTGACCGGATGCACGGCGTCACTGCTCTCTGAGCTCCCCTCCTTTGGGTTTCCTCCTTCTCTTTGCTTACTAATGTCTACCTTTCTTTCAAGTCGCTCAATGTCGGCTGTTGTTGATGGAGCGACTTCTTCTTTTTTTTGTCAATAGTGGTGTTTCTCAGGGTTCTGTCTTATCTCCTACTTTATTCCTACTTTTCATTAATGGTCTTCTCACCTGCACATCTAACTCTATTCCACCATAATGCCGCATGACTCGACCCTTCAATTCTTCAACTCCTTTTCAATTCTGTCCCTTCTTTTACTTTCTAGAATTGCCTTTCGTCTTAATCTTTCCGACTCTATTCTCGCTGATCTGGATAGAATTTCCGAGTGGGGTCGTCTCAACCTTGTGAAATTCCATTCTTTAAAAACTCAACTTCTACAAATCTCCCTCTCTAAAACCCCTTCTAACTTTCCTATCTCTTTCGACGGTTCTCTCGTCTCTCCTGTTGACAATATAAACATCCTTGGCATTAACATAAACAAAAAAATGTCTTGGCAACCTCACATCACAACGGTTGCTAGGGAGGCCTCAAAGAAACTGGGAGTTCTGTTTAGACTGCGACTTTTTTTCCTCTTCTCAGTTACTCCACCAGCTATACAAGGGTCTCATCCGGCCCTTGTATGGAGTACTGTCCTCATATCTGGGGGTCTGCGTTTCACCCGGCTTGACAGGCGGTTCGAGTCAAAGCGCCAAAAGGTATTAAAAACTGTCCTGCTACCTTCCAGTTACCCTGTGACCCTCTATCTTTGCGCACGATGTGGTGCTTTATCTTCTTTCTATAGGTACCGCAGCGGCGAGTGCTCGAGGGGAACTTATCATCCGCGTACCACCACCTTTACGACGCCCGTGTAGCACAAGCACAAGTGGTGCTGTGTCTGCGCACGAGTTTTGCGTAGATATTGGTAAACTCCAGGCTAGTTCCTTGCGGTGCTTCCTTCTTTCCTGCACCTCTGTTCTGTGGAAACTCTCTTCCATCTTCTGTGTCCTGCTGAATTTAATCTCCCTCACTTTAAAGCCGCGTATGTGCTTATCTGCGTAATTTGCGCTAGTGGATGAAAATTTTGGCGTGCAACGCCCCCTCACTGAATAAGGCTCTTCCCGTGAGTGTGGTGGTTGACAACTGTAATATTTATATTATTATATATATATATATATATATATATATATATTATATTATATAATATATATATATATATATATTATATATATATATATATATATATATATAATATATATTATATATATATATAATATATATTATATATATATATAGTATATAATATATAAAGCGCTTTTCGTTTTTGAATTTGTGCTTACGAGACGTAAGAAATGCTCGAGTTTGCGTTCGTTTTTGTCAACTACCGAAAATCTTAAGAAATTGCTCACCAAAGTAAGAATTTCCTTAAATTCTTTCTTTAAGGATTTGCTATTTCCCGTACTTGCGCGAATATTAAAGCACGTCTTACGAATGTAAACAAACAAGATGGAGGCGTAGTAATGCCCCGTCTGAATTGATGAATGTTTTATTCAATAAAATCAGCTTTAAATCTAATTTTTCCAAATCGAATAAACCATCACAAATAGTTGATCAATTCATTTGAATATAAACCAGTTTGTTATTTTTTTATTTCTGTTTATTCCAAAACCACGTATTCTATCACAACAGCTCCAAATGCTTAAAAACAAAAGTAAGCCTAGCACGAAATCGCGGTCGTTTAACTGGAAATTCGTGCTACTAAAACTGTGTGAGCATTTCTTATCGAGCGTAAGCACAAATGACGAAAAACGCCGTCTAATAAAAGCAAAGAAAATTACTAATAAAATTCATTCTAGAACGCTAAACGATTCGTATTATTTACAATATAGATTAAAGGAAGATAGAACTAAAGAATTAGGTTCCAAGTAAAACATTAGGGGCTTATCTACTTCTATTTATCGCAAGCCCACTAATACTTTACTTGGGACTAATTTTTTATTTATATCTCCTTTATTCATAAAACTGCGGGCCTAAGGCCCAGCATATACAAGCCTTTGTTATTTGTTCTGATTGTAAGTTTGTTCCATGAAGAAATCACCTTTCGCCGTAAAATTTCTAGCTTTAATCTTTATCCTTCTAGCCTTTTTGATAAACTTGTTTATTCGTTCTCGATAACACTTATCGCCCTAAAACTACTGCATAGGATGTTCCTAAACTTCCTGCTTACGCTGGGCTTCTCTACATTTCAATGATCTTCACTTTCAGATTAGAAACATCTTAAACAAAAACTTTCCACAATGCAAGTTTCTTATGTTTTTTATTAACAACAACAACTCAGTTGGAAGTTTCTTTAAGATTAAAGAAAGCATCCCCATGAACTTGACAGGTCACACATCGTTTACAAATATAAATTGTGCAGACTAGCAAACGTAGACTATGTAGGTCAAACTTTACAAAACTAAAGATGCGAGCCTTCAAACACATGGACATTTCCTTTCGAACTAATTTCCCCATCTCTCAACCAGAGAATTTAGCTGTCAGAGATCGCTATGACCTCAATAAGCACCCTATATATCTTCAAAAATTCTCCATTCTTCAAAATGCATTTACAGATGAAGAACTTAAAAATTTGGAATCTTTATATATAAAAACACCTAAACCTACACTTAACATCCATAAGACGACTTCTTTGGCACTCCTGATTGCCTGAACTAATTTCCCGAATTTCGTGCAAAAGCGAACACGATTTCTTACGAGGTTTACTTTTGTTTTGCAAAAACAATTGGAACAGCTTTGTGATGGAGCCGTCGATTTCGGGATAAAAAAAAAATAAAAAAATAAAAAAAAAAAAAATAACAGGACGTTTATATTACAAAAAAAATTGATCAACTATTGTGATGAAGTTATCGATTTGAAAGAAATTAGATTTAAAGCTGATTTTATTGAATGAAATATTCATCAATTCAAACGGGCTACCACGCCGTCATTTTTTTTTGTTTACACATTTTCGTTAAAAACGTAATAAATTCAGCAATCACAGGAAATAGCAACCTTATAGAATTAAGGAAAAGTTTCTACGTGTTTGCGTAAGTATTTCTTGCGATTGTATGCACTTAAGTTTAGCAAAAAACGAACGCAAACTCGATCATTTCCTTTCGTTTCATAAGCACAAATTGCAAAATCGAAAACTTTATATTAACACTACAGTGTGTTAAGATAGATACGGAATTATCAGACAAATTGATATATATTATATATATATAATATATATTATATATATATATATATATATATAATATATATATATATATATATATATATAATTATATATATATATATATATATATATATTTTCAAATCTCTATATCACCTTTATATATAGTTTTAAGGTCATAGTATCTATTTCTTTATATATCGAAATTTACATAATTTTTGGTTGATGTGTGGTATCGGTAAAGGTATCGGCAAAATTTTTACCGATACCGATATACGTACTATCAAAATTTTCCGATTTACCGATACCGATAGCCGATACCTCAAAAAACTCGACGCATACGATTTACCGATACCATGTATCGTGTGCATCACTAATATAATATATATATATAACTATATATATATATATATATATATATATATATTATATATATATATATATTATATATAGTATATATATATATAATATATATATATGTGTGTGTGCGCGCGTGTGTGTGTGTGTGCGCGCGCGCGTGTGCGTGGCAGGAAACGTTCGTCGCAGTGCTTATGGAATATAACTAAGGGAATTCTCTCTGGCACGAAGTCATGTTTTTAATTTACTTTTTCCATATATAAAACTTATAAAGCGTGTTTTAATTCTTCTTGTCTTCGTGCTATCCGTGACAGGGGGCGCCGCCTTCCTTCAGATATTACAGTCGTATTTAAGTGAAACAATTAACTGACGCTACAAAATTAGCAATGATTCCGAAATAGCAAAAGAGCCATTCTCATCGTCCCCCCCCTTCTGTCCCCCATCGGCTCGAGCCCCCTGATAGTCGTATCAGAAACCCCGCCTTCTTGTTTCATAATCTTTACCAAATTATTCAGAATATTTTATTAAATATAAACTCTTCAACTTTGCTATTGAAAGCTTTCTATTCTCTCTCTTGTTATCTTCTTCGTTCATACTTTGGCATCTACTTCAACTTTAGAGGATTGGGGTAGTACTCCAGAGGATTGGGGTAGTACTCCAGAGGATTTGGGTAGTACTCCAGAGGATTTGGGCAGTGCTACAGAGGATTGGGGTAGTACCCCGGAGGATTGGGGTAATACTCCAGGGGATTGGGGTAGTACTTCATAGGATTTGGGTAGTACTCCAAAGGATTGGGGTAGTACTCCAGAGGATTGGGATAGTAAGTACTCCTCCTTTACCATGTGATTCCGATTCATTTATATACCTAACTAACATCTTATTATCAAATGAACCCATGGTTCAAACTTTCCATCTTGCTAGAAACGTGCGAAAATTCAACTTAGTCGGAAAAAATGTAACCCCCTCCCCCTTTCAAGCTTCTCAATATCATCCAATTCTTTTAAAGCGCCGTTCACATCTATTTGCAAATGTCTTACATCATCTAACCTTGTCCGAGATCGAATCATTATTATTATTATTATTATTATTATTATTATTATTATTATTATTATTATTATTATTATTATTATTATTATTTGTAATATGAGTTCGGAAAGGGCAATAAGAATGGTAATAAACTTAGTCTTAAATTTGCTTTACGAGAACACACAGGAAACATCTGTACGGTATTCCCTCGTGGGGACCTTGTGTACGGATACACCCGTACACACACACACACTGACACACACGAAAACCTTTTACCTTTATAAAATTTTACACAAATTACATTACGTCCCTTCGTAACCATTTTAATTTTTCTTCTTTACTTTTCCCATTCATTACCCTAATTAAGTCTCTCCCTTCTCTCTCTCTCTCTCCTCTCTCTTCTTTTTTTTTCTCTCTCTCTCTCCTCCCTCTCTCTCTCTCTCTCTCTCTCTCTCTCTCTCTCTCTCTCTCTCTCTCTCTCTCTCTCTCTCTCTCTCTCTCTCTCTCTCTCTTCGTTATATATTTATATATATATATAATATATATATATATATATATATATATATTATATATATAGATTATATATATATATATATATATATATATATATATATATATATATATATATATTGAAACGATATAATAAAATTTTGAAATCACAAATGAAAACGCGAGTTCAGGTAGTATATATGAAATAGTTTGACTAAAAAAAAAATACTAAAAAAAATAAATTTATCATGTGACTTTCCAGAAATGAATTAAAACTAGCCTTCCCTCTATTCCTTTCAATTAGGAAACTAGAAAAAATACTAGGCACAACTGTATCAAGCTACATCATAGATTTTTGAAACGGAATTTGGAGTCCCCTCAAAGTATCATCCTCAGTCAATTTTTTTAATAAAATGAAATATGACCTTCGATGGAGTGATCTCAACTGATACAATATTTTTTAGCTCTTTGCATTCAATTATGTACTTTGGTTTTCTGATTTAAATATTCTGGTTTCTGTTTATACAATATATGAAGCTTTAAGCCGTTATCGTTTTTGCATTTGAGCTTACGAAACGTAAGAAAATGCTTGAGTTTTCGTTTGTTTTTGTCAAACAGCGCAAAATCGTTAAAAAAAATGCTCACCAAAGGTAAAGAATGTTATAATTCTGTGTAATATAGAATAAATTTCTGTGTAAAATAGCTACCTTACAGAATTAAGGAAATTCCTTACGTTTGGTGAGCAATTTTTTAACGATTTTGCGATAAGTTTGACAAAAACGAACGCAAACTCAAGCATTTTCTTACTTTTCGTAAGCACAAATACAAAAACGAAAACGACTTTATATTAACTAATGAAATGATCAGAGACTAGTGGATTAAATTTTCCAGTTAATAAAACTAAAATTGTGTTGCCACCACAAAATGTCCTCCAAATGCTCCACCTCACGCAA
>JABUQX010012015.1:0-25000 GCA_015478945.1 Trachelipus rathkii | reverse complement strand
TTACAATACTCCCTCTCACCAACCAGGTACAAAAAAAGACAAAAAAAAACATCACCCACTCCAATCTCTCCAATTCACTCCTTAGACCCCATCTTCTCATACCAATAATTATATTAGAGGCGCACACATCGAGTTCAAGATTGAGTTTAGCCTTTGAATAAATTAATAGGACCGAATGGACCTCCCATAAGAAACCTTTCACAACATAAAAACATTCGTAGAAAAATCTTCACAAGAATCATCAAAATATTATGCTCTATTTATATATAATATATATATATATATAAATCATTATAGTAAATCTAATATATAATGTTATTTTTGTAATTAGTTATAATTATTATATTTATAGTATAATGTATATAATAATATATACGGATTGTGATTGCCGACTCAACTTATCAGTGAATTTTGGAGAATTTTCTTATAAGCAACAATGTGAATAAACCCTTTTTTTACTAGAATGCAATCGCTTGTCTATCAGACGAAGAATAGGTAAGTGTTCAAATATTATGCTTATATCACATTCACTATAACTGTATAAATATTAATTTATTCTAAAGACCAATAATAATAATAGATTTTAAATAATTATGATTAATAATTAAATAATTATACGATAAAGTAATTAATTATAATTGATTAATTATATATAATTAATATATATAATATAATGTCTAGTTAATAGTATTATTGTATATTATTTAAAATATATTTATATTAATCATATATTAGTAATATTAATAATAAATATATAAGTATTATCAATATTATATATATGTAACTATATTATCAAAATATACTTATATTATTATTATATACTTGGTATAATATTTATATATATACTACATATATATTATATTATAATATACGTTATTATTATAATATATATATATTATAATATATATAAAAAATTATATATTATTATATAATTTAATTAAATTATAATATAATGGTATTAATTAATATAATTAATATAATAATATAATATTATTTAAAAATTGATAATTTACTTTATGAAGTTAAGTATATTTATTGAAGTCCTCAGAACGACCATCTACAAGAAGTCCAACAACTTGTAGAAAGATGAAATGAATATTTCTTGTAATATATCCTGTAATAAATATAGTTGAATACTAATTACTTGTTTAGTGCAATATCCACCTTTAAATGTGAAACATTATTTTATGTTTGAATTTCCTCTGCAAAAAGTGGCATTTATAAAACATTGCTTTTTAGATTACCATGTTAAAAATAGTAATAGCGATTCTTGTTTGATTCCAAGCTCAATAATGTAGTAATACTATATTCTTTTCTTAATCTTTACAAGTCTAAATTGGCACTACTTTATTGTTTGGAATCCACTGCAAAATGCTAAGTATTTCTGTTTTGAATCCTCTGAATAATGTATCAAGTATTTATTTCTCTCGATTGAATATCTCATGTCCAAACATAAATGTAGACATTCTGTATTGGTGAAGCCCTGGACATACATTGTAACCCATTCGTCGCTCTTGAAATCCTGCAATTATTAAACGCGATTTTTATGTTCTTGATCTAATTGCAAAAATGTGTCATTTTACATGAACTGAATTTCCTAATCTCTTTTATGTGAATCAGAATTTCTTACTTATTATAGATTTATAACGGAAGACATAATCACATAAATCATCGTGCCGTATTTTGATCCAGAAACGAGGTTTAATTTTAAGATAATCAGTCTACTGATCGCAAAAGTAAGCATTATTATTTAAGAATTAAAGTTAATGCCTTATAATTAAAGTCTGTTAAATTTTAAGATTTACTCTAATTACTGTCGGATTGTAATGAATAATAAAACGTGTTTATTTAATAGTATTAATAACTATTATTATATGTAATTAAAGTAATTAAAGTATGTTTCCTCATTTTAATCAACAAAATTTAAGCAATGTTTAAGTGTATTTTTTTAACTAGATACAGTAGATATTAACGTTTTTTTTTCCATTCATTTTATATAGGTGGTTCTTAATACAGTGGTGATTGTATTTCATGTGATTCTCTTATATCCGCTCGCTTTCCACAATGCACATCGATTAGCGTGTACTATAGAGATGGTTTACTAAGTTTGTCTCGATTTAAATTTCTGTAGGGTAGCGCTTCTACACGGGTTTTGTTTATCCACTGGTTTGATGTAATTGATAATATATGTTTAAGTAGGTTATAAAGATGATAATAGAATGATTATAAGAGGCTTAGTGTTATATCAATAATATTTAATAGCATTTTAAAAAGTAAAATGTTAAATAACTATAAAATTATAAAATTTAAAATAATATTATTTATAATTATATACTTAATATGAATATCTAATAATAATTAAGGTAAATAAATATTAAAAGATAAAGTTTATTAAAAGTATATTCTAAGATTTAAAGTAATATATTAAGATGTAAGTGATATTATTACTGCGGAATCCACGATTGAATGACACCGTGTTCTATAGAGAAATTTATCGACCTTACAAGATCTCAACGATTCAACGATATAGTAAACGATCGTAGTTGTATACAAAATACATATTTGGACGAGCAGATTTATATTCTCTATTGTGTTGCAGAATTTATAGGTTATACAATTGTGAAATTGATATGTGTTACTGTATGAATGGAATAAATATAGATTTTATAGGATGAGTATTTACAAATAAGCGAAAAAGTAAAATCATGGGAATTTAATCAATGCTTAACGAACTAATGTGTTTTCCCATCCTGAATTTATAAAGATAAGTGTCTTCGTGTCCCAAAATCATCAAATACGAGATGTTGGTATCTAATATCTCTCTGTGAATTATTCTCAAATATCCATTGAAGTTATCTAATACTATTTTTGATCATTTATTTGCTCCTTACATTTATTTAGACGAGAAAATATCAAAGAGAAGACGAATTCTTATCGATTCAGATATGTCAATAGTAAGGATGAATAGATGAAGAATAAAAATAGATGAGAAGAAGAGAGTAAGATGAAAGATGAAATGTAGAAATAGATGAAAATAGTAGAGAAAGAAGATGAGAGATAAAGTAGATGATGACATTATAAATATAGTAGTAAACGTAATAGATTAGTTCGACCAGACTATGTAATAACCAATATTATTATCTCTATAAATCTATAAATTACTCAATATAACTTCAATTTAGTTATATTCAATTATCAATTAATCAATAGGAAGATTTTTTTAAAAGTGCAAATATCCTAGTATATTTAATATAAATCAATATATAAAATAAATTATATTTAGATTTTAAAAAAAAATAAAATTTATTGTATTGTTATATTATTATTAATTAATATTATTATAATTATATATTTTGATCTTTATTTAATCTAGGGTTTGGCAACGACTCGCATAACCGAGAATTAGGCTTAGTTGAAAGTATAGGTGTGTCATTAACTCGGAACGGTGCGGTGCGGTGAGAAAATTCATGTATTCGTCCAACCCAAGAATGTTTTCTAACATTATTTCATTTGAGATGTTCTTTAGTTCTTTTTGTTTTTTAAATAGTAGGGGCGTGGCTATCTTTATACATGTTTTTTCTCAAAGGATAATATATATATTACAATTACTCGAAACTATACAGTTTAGTTTTTAAAACTACAAACGTTATATTATTTCTGTAATTTCGAGGTGGTTGGAGTAATGGAAAATTACAGCACTTTGCCAATAACCCATTGACAAGAAAGTATGCGCAGCTTAGAAATATGGGGGATATTAGCGTACTCGCCGCTAAACTCATTTACGGTTTATGAAAGTTTGCTCATGTTAAAAGCTGGAGGAGACTGCATTCTATTAACGAATAATTTAAATTAACTCTCATTATCAACTATATCAAAGTATATGTCTCCTATTCTACTCGTATCCAAGCATAGCTTTACTTATCCACTCATCTACCACTCTACATATCTAATATAATATAATTTATATATTAATTGCTACTTAAATAATAATAATTAATAATAAATTAATATAAATAATAAATATATTTAAAACGAGAAAAAGAGACAGAAAAGACTAATCATCATTATCTGTTTTCTTATTTTTATTATTATTTATTATTTATAATTTTTATTATTATATTTATTATATAATTATTATTTATTTATATATTATTATTAATTTATATTTAAAATTCACTTTATTAGTTATTTTTTCGTATATTATCTAAGTTTGTATAAGTTTAGTTGTAGTTACATTAAAATATTAAAATTAAAAATAAGTAAAATGCATTCACTGCTTGGGTGAATTAGGCTTTCAAAAGATTAAATACATTGCTACTACTAACTACTACAAATACTAACATGTATATTAAATGAATAATAATAAATAAAATATATTAGTGAAGAATGATCGATTATTGTTATAATGAATAATTAATCAAACTCACTACAAAACTATTAATTAAGATAATAGAGAAATAATCTTATCTACTTTGTAAAAACAATAATCTAATAATACTATTCAAGAATAACACTCAACATAATATCAATCAACATTTTTTTTCTTCAATTATTAATATTTTATATTATTAATTATATTTTTATTTATATATTTTAATATATTTTCTAACATATGTGAATAATTTTATTAATAATGGCTTAATTTAACAGAACTATTAAAGACAAGAAATATTTTCTTCTTTTTATATATAAATAATTTAATTTATATTGTTCTATTATTCTTTTATTTCACTTAATTTCTTTTTCAATATTTGTTTAATTTATATTATATTATATATCATATAATATTTTTATATATTTACTTGTGAATAATTTGCGACAGAAGCCACAAAACAAAAAATAATCAATATTGTAAAAAAGAATAATAACGATAAGAAAAAAGTAGCTTGGGTGTTGGTATGATATGTAAAAAATACTATTGAAGATCTTATATAATTTATTAATCGGATAAAATACATTTAAATAATTTGCATTGAGTATATACTTTATTTAACTGTTATTTTAATCTTTATTATTACTAGTATTTATCCATTTGTTACAAAGCTACACACACTCACAGCATGTTTATAGTAACATGAAGTCTATATTTAACTCGAAGTTAATTTAATCTAAACAGTATAATAATATTATTGGGAAATTGCTTCCAACATGATTCATAAATGTTATCAATAGTGTTGATAGCACATATTATGTATGAAATAGTGAGAGAAACTTAATCATAGTAGAAAATTGAAACAAGGTGTATCTGATTGCACGCATTGTAAGTCTTTTAGTTCAATCTTTTTTTCATTAGTTATATTATTTATATATCTTTTGATATTTTATTATTAGTGTGTAATACATAAAAAGAATATTAAATAGTGATATTATATATAATTAATTAATATCATATACTAACAATGTTAATATATATATGTTTTAATTTTCTGTATATTTATAAGAGTAATTGCAGTATTAATTATAATAATACCTCAATAATTTAATTAATATATTTGTTTTGGAGCATTTCCTGAGCAATTTAAACTGAGGCTTATTTCCTTTACTCTTTAAATGTTTTTATGTACTCGATAATTAATATCCTTTTTTATGTTATTTACTGTATTATATTTATTGCAACAGGAAAAATATTTTTTATACGATGTTTGTATTGCTACATTCAAGTTTTATTTGATTACGTATTATTATTAGTGTTGTTTTTTTTTTATGTTGCTTGTTTTCCAATATATCTATTTGTATTTTTATTTTATAGATTATGGTCATAATAAGTAGAACAGAGCTTCAATAGTGTTGGTGTTATTGTAATATGTATTGTCTATTATTATATATATTATTTGCATAGTAAGTGAAGAACCTCTATCATATCGAGATCTTTTAAGTTATGACAGGTGCTATGCAAGCCCACAAGCACGACTTCTAGGTTTATCTTGCCAAAACTTACAATAGTTTAATACATGCCATAATTATTAAAAGGCAATTAGTCTTGTTTTCCTTACTTAAGTCGCTATAGCTGGTTTAATATTCATTTTCCACAAATAATTTTTGATGTCGTATATGGCTATGACCAAGAAATTCCTTTGCAATTTATTATTACTAGCTTACAGCCATACCTAATAAGCTTATAATATCTGCTTGTGTTCAGTAGAATCTTTAGTGGGAATATTTTATATATATTTATATTTACAATACTATTAATTTTTATTATACTTTAATATATTTATTTTAATATTATCTATATATTTACATATCATATTATACTTAGTTTACATAGATTTTAATTATTATATATTATATATTATTATTATATATATATATTAATATGTATATATATTTTATATAATATTCATTATATATCTATATTGAGCAGCATCCGAAATAGTACTTTTCAGGCACTTGGTAACTGGAAAACTATAACATCTACAGCAAAACAATAACATTTTTGATTCAGGAAGTAATTTTAATAGAACAATAATGTAAAATAAATATTTATTTTATTCTAATATTTATATATAACACCATTTTAAATATTAGTTTTAATATTATCTTAGACTCGAAATACCGTTTGCACGTCTCTGATTGACCTTTGAATAACTTGCATTAGTTCACTTGAGTAGCAGAAATGTTTGCCAAATACTCGTTTTATTTACGCTCTTTTGGAGAAAGTTCTTTTTATTATATCCTTATTTTAGTGGGTTTCGACACTAACAGTAGGGTACAATGAGAAGGGACAAGTCTTATCCCCCTTTCGTCACCCCTCTGTAGATATTTGATAGGCCTGAGAATGACTCGACTTCTATCCATATTTTGTTACTTGTTTATACTTCGTTGGTATTCGTTTGGTTTTTAAAATCAAATATAGATCAAACATTTGGCACCTTTGCGTCCGTTAAGTCGGCAAGAGCCAGCATTCTTCGATTTGTTCAAAAATACTCTGTAAATGATGGTTTTCTAACTTTTATCAACATTTAATTTCTTTTTAAACTAACGATGTTGGATTTTTATTTTTTTTTATTTTTTTCTGTAGGTTAAAAATATGTGCCCTGAATTAATACTAATTGATTATCTTTATTTTTCGCAGTGGTGTATGATGTTTTCTTATAGTTTTCTGAGCATTTTAGCCTGTTTCTTTTCGGGATGGGTGACACTATTATTATAATATATTATTACTGTATATTAATATAATTATATATTATTATTAATTTTAATATTTATATTATATAATTATTATTATAATATTTAAGTATTATTATATTATAATTATTATAATAATTATCAGTTTTTAATATGTTAAGTAATAGTTATTATATACTAATTCAAGTTATTTGTTTAATATTAGTGGTGGCTCGCAGGGCAGGGCAACCAGGCCATATTCGCCCTGGGCCTCTCCGCACTTATGAAGGTCCTTCACAACGCATACAGCAGAGGCTGATATGAAAAGATTTAACGCGCATGTTATAATGTTATTACCCATACGAGAGATTGTACCATCCCACTATGTATATAAGTTAGAAAATTCACAGATCTATATCTTAAATTAAAAATATAAATTAAATAGGAATAGTATAAAACGAAATTGATCCTTATTCTTTTATGTGGAAAAATACTCAGCCTCTCAAGTGTTTTAATATCCCCTAGAGTATTTTAAAAAAAATTTAAAGACTAATCAATTTTAGATTTGGTTCAATGACTTTAAAACTTTATTTAAACTCACTCCTCCATTTGAATAATGAAAATGAAACTCAGCAGTCTCACTTTTGGAAAACCGAAACTTGAAAATGATCACAAGAGTTAAAAGTTTTCTCCGGAGCTTTTACTTTATAAAGAAAAATTAGGAGCCTCATTGTGCTTTGTTGCATTAGTTGAGGCCGTTATCCTTCTTCAGGATTTATGATATGATGTTGTTAACTTCTACATATACTAAGTGGATTTCTCGTGTGATGGTATATACCTAACAAAACTAATCATAATTTACTAAGAGTACCGTGAACATGATGACTCGCTACCCGGAGAATTTGTATTCAATATATAAGTGAGTGTCTGATGGAAGTTTATGCAATAGCTATTGATGACGGATGTTAGCTTATTTTCTTTAAAGAGGAGCGTACGATTTCGTATTTCCTTATTCTTCTTATTCTTTTATTTTTTTTAGAGCTTATGTACCTGTTATATTGTCATAAAAATTGGACTGCGGTGTGACAGCCCTTCTGAATCAGGTCATACACATTACCACTACTTATATAATACATCTCATTATATAATATATTTATAATATAGATACTAATAGTATAATATAATAATAGTATTAATATATAATATACGTATATAATATTATATATATTATATTTATTAAAATTATGATAATATTTAAGGTGTTATATATATATAAATTATTATAAGTTAATAATATAATATTTAATTATCTGATTAATTATTTAACTAACAGAAATAATTTATGTAAGATATAAAATATAAAATAAAATCAGAAAGATATTTAATTAATTATATTATTAGTTTATTTGTTTTAAGATTGGAATAAAATTTTTGTGAAAGTATATTAGATCATAGTATCAATGTTATGACGATATGATAATGAAATTATGAAGTTTAAATTGAGTTCATATATATAATTCTTTATTAATATATTCTGTATACGTATTATATTCTTTGAGATTAATAATATTCTTTGTACGATATAAATATTCGTTTGTATTATTAACTTGATTATAAGTACATATTTTAATTTCACTATAGATACATAAATAGTATCTATAATGTAGCTATATCCATATTATATATATCCAGTAATAATGAGTTGAGTGAGAAAGGTTATTTTAAGATGTAATTGCTACAGTTATTTGACATATATGTGACCTATGTGGCGTAAGGTTTTAATCATTAAAGTTTTATTAAGTTTAAATTATTATTAGAATTTATGTAATTACCTTGACTACAACTGGTGAGATGGTTTTTTTTGTTTAGAAAAAATATTATTATGTTTAATAGATTTGTATTTAATTTATAAATATTTTAAATAAGTGTCTAAAATATCTGTCAAAAGTTAAAATTAGAGAAAGTTCTGATATAATAATTTTTTAGATAACTCAAATAATTAAACTAATGAGTCTTGTTTAATCTCGAGGCCTAATATTTTTTCTATGTCTTGGATTTTAAAGAATTACTGACTGAATAATAACAAAAGTGTATAAAGTAAGGAGTTTTGATTATAAATAAGCTGTTGCAGAAGACTTTCCTTTATATTTTCTGTTAATAAATATTTATTAATTATTTGAAGGTTTTGAGTTTATATATGTTCTAACATGGGTAATTGTGTGGAACGGAAACCAATCAGTCAATTGTTTAATAAAACGGCTTATAAACTTGTGTGATGTTTGCCAATATTTTCTAGTATTGATATTTAGTAATTATAATAATATTTCAAATATTTGTTATTTATAATTTGAATTAAAATTATACATGTACAAAATCTCAAAATATATATATCCCTTATAGAAAATGCTTTTGGAATTTTTGAAATTTTCTTTCTGTGATTTTTTACATTTTAGTGGTTCTTTTATTTATAATATATTACTTCATTAATTTATTCATTTATTATTTGTCATACTAATGATATTTATTAGGTATATACTATATGTTTTTATCGTAATAGACAGATTATTAAGACTTAATTAGTGTAATTAGATTAAACTATATAACTCGATAAGTAGCATTCAACACAGAGTAACGCTCTGTGTATCTCGAGTGATCTGTTCCTATGTCACATCCTTACTTACAACCGAAAATGACCATGCAAATTATGCAAATTTCAAACTAAAACGACCTTATAGAGAGCTTATTTGTTTGAATAAATTTTAGTTGATATTATACGATAAATCTCATCAATTTCAGCTGTAGTCAAAGAATTAAATTGAATACTTATATATAATATAGCTACTGATTACACTCAAACCATTTGACCCATATATTGCTTAGCCAATTAGGGCTAGTACAAAGTACTTGGATAATAAAGATGCTTTATATATCAGTAGATATATTTCATAACAAATACCATATGCATGGTAATAGGACTAATAAACGAGATACTGTTTTAAATTATTTTAGCTAATTCTTTTTTATTATTGATGGTACCCATAGATGGTAGGTATAATTTTTAGATACGGTCTCCGCTTACCGTATACAAGTTAATTAGTTTTTATTGTAATAGTAATAGTTTATGATTTAACTCTTCCTACCTATCATAACTTATTTGACTATAGATAGTTATCTCTATTTTTATTCGACATGTAATAACTACTTTTAAAGATATATATATAAATTTAATACTTTATCAATTTCGTATTTAGATTGATCCCTCTGGAATTTCAATAATTTTTGTTATTCAATAAAGCAATATATTTGTTTCGAAGATTTCTATCTAAGCACTACAATTTTTTCGAAAAATTTGACAATTCATAAATATTTTTATTTTGTCTAACATTTTTTCTATTATTTTTTAATTGCTCGATAATAGTTGATGTGTTTATTATTTGAAAAAAAAAAAAACGTTATAAACTATGTTAATAGTTATATTGAAGTTTCTAGTGGTTGTATTAATAAATTAAAAAAATTAAATACAAACTTACTAGAGAGAATGCATGATAATTTTGGTAATAAAAATATTACAATAAAACTCAATAAATTGTTTAATAATAAATTTTGTCACAATTAAAATTTTTATATTCTCTTTTATCTAATATAAGTACAATAATCATAAATCATTCAATACTAAATGTTCTATCGAATTAAAGTTCTTTATATAATTTAACATTGATAACTCTTTATTTTTCTCCTCTCAATATTATTTTTTATTGATTTCAATTGTCATGGTTTCCTTTGTGAATTTAGTTGGAGTAAATGATTATACTTGTTGAATCGTTTAACAGTTTTCGATTATGAATATTAATGCTGGCATCCCAAAGCTGTTTCTTTTGAAAATAAATGATTATATAAACCAACGGTCATTTAATATTGAAATAGTAATAATTATTGCCACTCTTAACTAATAATAAAAAGCCTATAAATTAATATAAAATCGTTGCAAATATGAATGTACCCATTTAACCATCCCATTTGTACATATGGAACTGAAGTTGATGGGTTTAAATATTAAACTATGTATTAATGAATCGAAGTTACCCACACGACAACTATTGGGAAAATCTGTTATCTATTCCATAAGTGTGAAACTGCAGCAGACAAAGTCAAATACTGTAAATGACGCACCTTTATAAAAAGCACTGCCGCATATTTATATATATATCATTTTATTCACTTTTTATACTGTTTGATTTTTATATTTTATTACAATATTAATATTATAATATTTAATATATTATATATTATATATATATTTTAACTAATTATATATAATATTATATATTAATAAATTAATATAATATAATATAATTAGATATAGATATATAGTCTAGAATAATTCAATTGACAGGATTTAAAAAAAAACAAAATCTCTCTCTTAACTAATTGAGGTTTCTCGCTTTAATGCCAACTTGACATATATAGAAAAGCTTATAGGTATTATTTCATTCATATATATGAGAGTTACTGTGGAAGATAGGTGTAGTAAATGGCATTTAGCAATTTCAGTATATAAAATTATTTTATCTTGTCTTAAAAATCCAAAAATACATAATGTTGTAATGTAAGGTGAGTTAGGGAAATATTTAAATGCTTTTCCTAATCTACATTAAATGTACATTTCAATTTCCGTTAAAAAATATTACTTTGCTTGACTGAGATAAATAAATGCTTCTAGCGGTTTTCCTGAGTGCTACATTGTTCAATTTCAACGAGTTGTTTTTTCACCCTGCCATTCCCTTTTTCATAGTATTCTTCTAGTGGAAATTTCGGTATACAATAAATATTTCCGACTCCGACTCCAACCACTTCTTCACAGAATTAATAATTGAGTTAACCTGAACCTCCTGACTCCACCCTTTTTGTGCAAAATTATGTCCCCGACAATAAAATTCTAGTATCTCCACTCGTCTTTTGAAAAGTAAATACCAGACTCTCGGAACTTCACTCGCAAAATGTTACCGACTCCCACTCAATCAACCACTCATTACATATAAATTACCGAACACACTAGATGTCCCCTCTTCAAAAACAGTTAGACTATATGATAATTTTCCCTCCGACTCCTCGGGTATCACACAACTCTGCACATGGTTTAAAGCTGTAAATAATCATATTAGTAGCCATTTTTACTCATTAATTAATACCTCCCAATCCCTAATTATGTTTATCTTAAGGCATAGCTTGTTTCATACAATTTCAAAGCTATCTTAGGATTCCCAAAGACACAATATTTTCCCAAATATTTTTAAGAATTATTATTAATATTAGACAATAAAGAAGATGACATCTTAAAAATAAAACTTCATGATTTTTTATTTACTCCTCATTATTGGGATTGTTAAATGATGAGTGATTAAAATACAAATATTTTTCTTTTTTTTCAGAATACGGGACAAATTAGAAAATAAATTTTGTCGAAAAAAAAAATTTTGAGTTGTGAACCAAAGTTCCATTTGCCAAAGTTACATTTTATTGTTAGACTCTATCCAGCGAGAATAAAAGGAACGGATTGTTAATAGATAAGAAGTGTTAGAAAGTTAACATTTTATTTATGGTATGAAATAATGCGGAGCAAATAATCGTTGTAAAAATAGCTATAAAAAAGTAGATTGATGTAGCCATTTTATAAACTGGGTTTCGAAGTTGATGTGATCGCTGAGACTTATTCTAGTTGGTGCTGAAATATATGTTTGTGAGATCAAATGCCGCTTTTAATCATGGTGTATTGTACTTATTTATTTTTTAAGTATAATAAAGAACGAGCTAACTGGCGAGATAAAATTAGTCCATAATAGTAAATCTAATAAATATCTAAAAAAATGATTGTTTCTTAAATATCAACAAGTGGTGGGATGTGGTTTATTTATTTATTTTTTTTTTACTACCTTGATGCCAACCATATCAAAATTTTTTTATTTTAACCACTTGCAAAATGAAAATAATATTAATATTATACTAATATGTAATTGGGATAATATTGCTCAATATGATAAATTGAATAGTTAAATATAATTTATAAGAATTATTTAATATTAATATAATATATAATTATAATATTATACTTTAATTAAATATATTTCATTAGAATTAATAATTATATGATTATATACATAATTTGATTACTTAATATATATATAGCATTATATAATGATTATATTATATTGACATAAAGTCAATTTGTTAATATAATCATTATAATAGAAGTATGTGTATCTACAATTAATATTAGGACATGGTCTAGAATCAGACTGATCTTTTTATTAAAAAAAATTAACAAATCAAAAAATTTATTATTTTAACCCTTAAACTTGTAATTTTTATTTGAAATATCATTATTATATTTGTTGCCAGTTAGAAATTTATCATTAATATACCTTATTAAAATTCATGTTTATTAATACTGTGACAGATGTTAAGAGTTATGTCAGAAGTATTTAGTACTCGAATAAATTATTTATTAAATATAACCTAAACATCAATTAGATAAAATACAACTTTAGGTTACATAAGATATTAGTACCATAATGAAACTGATACTTTAGATTCATACAAATGAAACTAAGACCAGGAATAAAAATACAAAAACTAATATCTTTCAATGAAGCTAAGATCTCCATTCCAGGATGAATAAGGCCTCAGAAAAGCATTGAGGTCAGGGGAAATAGGAAAATAAGACATGTTTAAGTATTATTGTAAAGATATAAATCATTATTATTATCAATAAGCATAATATTATTTATTTAACAAAATAAGTGACTACAAGAGTCTAATTTAAGCAAGGTAGATGATCTGCAGCCCTTATTTTATGTATAAAAGGTTTCAACTTTATATTTAATAAAATTTAATATATTATATATTAATATATTTTATTTTATAATTGTTATGTTAATTATTTATTAGATCTATGTGGACTGTTTTGGAGATGTTCTATGCCGACATTTCATATACGCTTCTTCAGTGCAAAGAGAAATTTGAAAATTTAAAGATATGAATAGCTGGCCTTATAACACAATCACTTCTATTATTAGCAGCATTTTTGCTTACTACCCTTTGTATTTGTTGGTGTATATCTTAAATAGTGTCAATTAAAAATATTTGGATGCATGCAGGATAGTTATTATGATGCATACCGCAAGTAGACAGGTGTATGTCAAATGGTAATTGTTTAGCTATGATTCTAATGAAATTCTATTTTTATAATTAATTTTAATTTGCTAATATTAATAATGGCAGTCATCCATTAATGCTATAACAGTCTCAGAAACTTAAGATAAAAAGATTACAAAAATTCATTTTTAACTATAAAATATAAAGAGTAGTAGATTAGTCTGAAGGTTTATGCTAGAATATATGTTGCTAAGTGTCATTGTACTAGCATTAATTGGTAGATTAAAACGATATATGATCATATGCTCTACTTATATATAAGTTAAAATACCATTCAACATTGTTCACAGTATGACAGATAAGTCAGTTAAACAATTATTTGTTAAAGTTTTTAACATCGTTGCTAGTTTAGAAAATTTATTTATAAGTTGGGCATATATAAAATTAAATGGTAATAATTCAATATCTTGAAATTATAGAAAAGGATATAGTTATATTAACTGCTTTAGAACATTATGTTAATACAGTTACAACATTAACACCAAGGTTAATTCCAATATGATGTTTTAAGTTATTTAAAATGTGTTACAAGCAAGCCTTTTATAAATTTTTCAACACAAGTAAGGCTGTATTGGAATTAATTATATTATTAATCAAGGATTGGAATTATAGGATGAGTGGTTAAGTGTTGCAATATGTAGATTTGCGAGTAATCATTATTTAACCAATATGTTACAATTCCACACATTAACATAACTAAATATTATTAATGTTTCAAACATTTTATAATCAATATTATTGAGATAAAATCAAATGATGTTTCCAACATCACTAATATATATTTATTATAGAATGTATTCAATGATATATTATATATTATACATCATATATAATTAATATATTATATAATTTTATATATAAATCTACAAATATAGAATGGTTTTCATTTTAATTCTAAATTGTAATTATTCTAATATTAGCCTTTTAATCAATTCTCTTCTCAATTATAGTCTGACTGTCTTTCTAGTAATCAGTTCACTGCTGTCACCTTTCTAGGATTTCACAGTATTTTATATATAATAGTTAAGTGTGTTAACGTTGTGTTTCCTTAACAATGTGTTTTAATATATTTGTACATTGCATTTAAATTGATGTTGTGATGTAGTTGTACATGTGGTACTCCAAACTGTTTAAAGGATGTTTAAACGTAATATATAATGTGAATATAAATATATTTCCGAAAGCCTTGGGCGTGAATAATAATTGCGTTGAAATCTAATAGCTATAACATCAATGACATTCTTGAGTCATGCAGTAGTAAGTGATTACATAGTTCTAAAGGATATTTAACAATCTTTTATCCCTTATTTACTAACCATGCGAGGTCGATGCTTATTATTTTACCATGAATGCTTTTCATCAATTTAAATACTTGATTTGTGGTATCTGTTGGTTAATTTCATTGATGTAAGTTAATATAATGAGTAATGTTTTAGAGACTCGATATTTATTTCATATATAAACGTTTGTTGTTTGACGTGGATCTGTTTATACTAAGTTGCTTATTTAAATATTTATTGCAATAATAATTATTAATGTTTATCAATAAACCCTTGGTTCTTAGAAATTATCATTGTCACTATACAAATCTCAAATAATTCAGAAGCTTTCATTAAGTTAACTATTACTTCTACTATTTATTATTGTGTGGGTATATTTTGAAAAAAATTATAGATTTTATTTTTAGTTAATCTATTAGTTGAGAGAATATTTGTAGCTTTAATTGATATATCCTTTATATTTATATATGCAATATTTATAAATTATTAATATGTGATTTAGATTCATATATCTTTATACTACATTTTGCAGTATTTAATTATCAATTTTATCTTTCACAATTATCTTCACAGATGATGAAATGAAAAGCTTAGATTCATGCCATGAATTTAGGAAAGTTGATAAATATTGTTATATTATATATAAATAAGTGGTTGTATGGTTCTAATAATTTATTTGATAATAATAAGTTCAATACAAATCTTTGTTATCGTCTAATAATATATTTCAGTATGTATATTACAATTCTGATAAGGGTCACACTAGTCTCATTATTTCTATATACAACTACATGACACTAAATTTAACCACTATAAATTGACATTAATAAATTAATAATAAATTAAGTAAATATAAATGATAATTAATAATATATTATAAAGTTAATAAATTTAAATTATTAATAATAATATTTAAATATATTTTAAATAAAATCTTATAATATGTATAAACATTTATATTACTAATAATTATTTAAAATATTTTAATTATATTTTATTAATAATAAGATATTTTAAAGTATTATAGTAACTTATATTAAGTTAAAATTTACAAGTCATCTCAAGATAATTTCATCCTTTATTTGCATAATTGTGTGGGGCTTCAATTTGACATTAATTTTATTACTGGACTTGATGAAAATAGATTTATTCGATTATATAGACTCTTTTAAGCTAATATATTATATAATATTTATTTTCGCTTTGTCGGCGGTTACTTTAATATTTAATTATTTATCGTGGTAAAATTATCTTGAAACAATTAATTAATTACTTATTGAAAAATGAATATTATATATTGCTTTTGATTTCTGGTTGCTAGAAGGTTGTTAAATAGTATCAAACTAGGTAACCTTATGGTTTCTATTAGTTAGTTCATTTAATAATGACAAACATGCATACTAACGATCGTCATATAATAAAAGCATTTATTGTAGCCTAAGACTGTGCAAATTGATGGTTTACAGCAATTGATTATTATGTTAAGAAAATTAATTTTTTTTTTTATAAACGAACTCGAGATACAGGCCAGCTAAGCGAATATCCTATTTAGATTTAAAATTGCTGCATAATATATATATTATATTATTATGTAATTTATATATAGTTATATTATTATTTATATTATTATATATATAATATATTTTATATATTAATATATATATAGTATATATATATTATATATATATATATATATATACTATACTAGTAATATTCTATTAGATATGACCTTTCTATTAAAGAAAAAAAGGGCGGGGTAAACACAAGGAAATGTATTCCAACATCACTGGAAAGCACCATCATTCAGGCAATATTGTTGTGATTTTTGGGCTATCTGGTGCCGTCATTATTATCTATAAAAATGCCAAAAGAAAATGGGCTGCTCTATGACAGTAATCAGCGATAACAAATGTCGAACCCCAGGGTAAAAAATGGCCTTGAACACTTTATCAATCAATTTTTCTTAGTTGATTTGGAATGGATTTAAATGGTATTAATTTTTTTAAACTTATGTTTTTTTGGTAGATACTACATATTGATGGAGGAATCTCCAAAACTAATAATTCTTTTTTGAAAATTATTGGATGTCCTTGAAAAAAAAATGTTTTTTACGCCATCAATTTTCCTCTCAATATGGGGTTAAAAAAAAGATTTTTTTTATACCTGAGGTGTTTTAATAAAAGTATGCATAAAAGTTGGGAAGGTAGACCTGAAATGAGCAACAAGGCTAGAACAAGGGGGTGGGAGAAATGCTCAGAAATAACATAATTTTTTAAGTCCGGTCCGAGATGGAGGAAGTCAGTGGTTTTGAAGATGAGTATGGCTGGTCACGGCTATTTGAAGAGGTGGAGTCAGAGAGATCGGTAATTATGAGGGGGCGGATCAGAGATCGTAATTAAAGAGTGGAGAAGTAGAAGTCAGTGTTTGATAGGCGAATTTTGCAATAAGGTGGAGTCGGTAGTCGGTATGTTTGATAGCGGTCGGAGTCGAGTAATTTTGAGAGGTGGTAGTCGGCACGCTCGGAAGAATTTTTTGTTTGAAACTCGCACTCCACTAGAGAGACTAGAACAAGAGGCGGTATGGGGTTGGAAAAACAATCAGGGGACAGTACGAATGAGCCTCAGGAAACGGCTAGAAGCATTGAAAGAAGTTTGGAAAGTAGTTTTTTTACCCCATGTTTTGTTTTTTTTACCCATTTTATATCGTCAAATGGGGTAAAAAAAGTAGAATGGTTGGGATTTTTAAGAAAAAAAAGAGAATAAAATTTAATAGCGTAATCTGATACCTTTCACCTGCACATATCACCTCAATAACATGCTATACCCATGCTTTCTTATTATGTACTATGATGAAGGAGAGAACAAGAAGTTAATGAGATTATTGTCTTTTTTTAGGTCCTGTCTACTATGTATTAGTACGTTATAAGTAATGCTATTACGATACTATTAATATATAATCAGTACTACTATTATATATATCATGTTATATCATTATATTCAAATATTACTAAAATTGATATATACTATATTGTTAATATCAGTTGGTGGCGCTCTAGCGCTTTGCGGTGCCCTTGGGCATAGGCAATGACAGCACTGCTTTGCTTGAGGTCCTAGGCATTTTTACTATAGAAAAGACTTCACAAGTATTAAGTATGTAAGATTTGTACATTATACTATTTGACCGTAGAAGTGGGGTGGAATGGGTGAATTTGTATGAGATTTTTTTTTGTGTTTATGTTGAAGTGGCAAGAGAACAAATATACATTAGACCATGATTTTATATTATTTTCAAATTTAAATTTTTGTAAATATTATAGCATAACGAAAATATAGAAAAATGTAAAATTTTATTTGTACAATTTTTGAAAATGCAATTGTTTCAAAGAAAATTTGGTGAGTAAACATAGTAATTAGAGTGTGTGGAAAATGAGGTACTTGTAAGATTATGGGACTTACGAGATTTAACAGTGGTATTGAATTTAATCACTGAAAGGTAATAGTATACTGTTAAAGATTCTATAAACATTATTAATTGGGGTCGAAGACATAAATGTGTGATACTCAAACCTTTTTCCAAGTTTTTCTATACCTTTTTCTCAAGTTTGAGTTTTTTTTTATTTTCTTTCAATTATTTTAATACCTAAAATCTTTCTTTCCAAGTTTTTCTGTTTTTTTCGGATTTATCATTTAGTCCTCTTAAGGCTTAACAAAATATAGAAGAATGTAAGAAAAAAAATATTTATAGTTAAATTTGGAAAATGAGTGTCCAAAAATGGCAGTAATGTTGCCCTTGAATAAAAATGGTAAATTGAAAAATTATAACTAATTACAAGTGTTGATAACGTTCTTCAACAAAGGCTCGTTGAGGAAATATTATCCGAATGTGTAGTAGGTTGGAGTGAAGTGCTGATGGTTGGAGTAACACAGTGTCAAGCACCCACACACAAGTCATCATCGGTACACGTACAAGATACTATACATGCAACACACGAAACATTTTATATACTATATATATATATAGATATTATGTTATATATATAATATGTTATAATGTATGTATATTAGTTATATTATATGATTATCTAGTTAATAAATTCTATATATCCCATAAAAGGTAACTGGATGCAGTGATTACACCGAATCTGTTCACACATTGAAATGTAAGCTGAGGTCACGGATTACTTTTGTACTTAAAACATTAAGTAGTTAACATTAAGTACATTGAGCTTTGAATACTTTAACAGACAGGCGTTTGGTTTTATGCATTCATGAAATGTTACTAACATATTATAATACATCTCCAAATTTTTGTCTTAAAATAAAGACGTGCAACTTTTCAAGCGCATCAGAAGCTTGTGTCCGCATTACTTTATTAATGTTATATATCGAACTTCAGTAATGAGGGAATCGTTTCCATTCGCAGATGGCCTACGTTCGTGAAAGAAAGGAAACAGAAAAAATTGTATCAAGTATAAATACATAACAAATTATGCATCAAATGAGAGCTGTATATAACAAGAATATACCTTTGGAATAATAATTGAAAATAATAAAAAATATTTGAAAATGAAAAAGAAAAAAACATTCATTAATGCCATTTCATAGTGGCCAGATAGCATCCATGGGAATCCAGTTGGATGACGATGCGTTCATATTGTATTCAAAAAGATTTTTGAGAAAAAAGGATATGGAAGAAATAACAATGATCTAGCATGCAGTGACTGATAACATTAGGAGGCTTCACGACTGCTGGAATGTACGTGCAAGATGATGCATTTTGTAGCAACGTATTTCATCCTTCTGCTTATTAACCATTGTTCTAGACAAGCTGTCAAGAATGAAACTCGTAACATTCCAGTTAGCCCACAATTCTATGAAAATTCTTTCTAGGTAAGCCCTATAGGTCCAGTCAGCAATTATTAAAATGAAAATTTTCGACAAGTAGCTCATGACAAAAATGATTATGACAGCTTTTAACCAAAGAAATATAAGGTAGAGTTACAATTCGTTAAAATCACATTTTTGCTATTTTGAAATGTACTTACTAAAAAATTTGACTTTGGATGCATGATTATTTGATAATACGATTAAATAATAATTATATAAATCAATAGACAACAGATGTTTCAGGTTGTAGTATTTTCATTATAACAATAACTATTATGACCCCCTAGTGCTTACAAAATATAAATATAAATTGTTTAGAGAATAAAGCTTCTAGTTAAACTAACTTTACTAACAAATAGTCAAATGTTGAGAATAAAAATCATAAAAAAAAAAAAAAAGAAAATAAAAAAAAAAAAAAAAAAAATTCATGATTATAGAAGACAAATTTTAAATTATATTATATATAATATATATTATAATAGTTTATATATCATATATATATATTATTAAGATATATATATAGATCATATAGTATACTATAGTATATATTATATATATATATATACTTATATATTATATTATATATATAATATATATATTATATCTGTGCGAACGATATTGTTTTATTGTACAATTATTATTTTATTATTATTTATTTATTTTATTTTTATATATTTTTCTATTATTATTATCTCTGCGGTTATACCTTCATTAATTTCCAGTTTTATTATTTCTATTTTATTATTTTATTTTTATTTATTTTCTGTTAGTATTGGAATCCGAGCAAAGAAATTGAAGTGCATCTGGAAGCAAATTTCAAATTTTGAGAAAGGTTTGTGACCTTGCGAATTATAAACCATGTGAATGCAGTGGATGATTAATGATATAAACGCTATGAGTCATAAAGTTGAAGAGAAAGTTGATAAATGTGATTGAGCGTTTTGGGGAGATGGTGTGCTGATAAGGGCGTAAATGGCGAATACAACAAGAAGTGAATTATTAAGATGTTAGCGATTTTTACAATGTGAGATACGTCGGTGTTAAGAGGATGTGATAGTGAGTGAGTGTTGAGGGAAGTCGGACAGGTGAGGGACCGAAGAAAGTGTATTGAGTCAGTAAATGTATGCCATGTTGGCAGAGATTGAAGAAAGTTGTCATGAATGGAGGGTGTTTGTGAGGGGGGTTGTGTAGTGGCCTGGCCCAGGACAACTAAAATTGACGGTAGATACCCGTTGGCCCTTTGCTGTCGGACTAATTTTTTCTGTGATGAGGTCTGACCGTTAAACTTAAGGGGATCAGGTAGGAGAGGCTTTCTTTCGACTTACGTATTCTGACTTCATCAAACTGCTTTTCGTTTCCGGTGGTGTTGCAACTATCCCGAATTTTGGAACGGACCGTAGATGATTGATTATTATTATATAGTATATTAATATATACTTATTATATAATTATTATATATATATACTAATATATATTAATAAATATACTTTATTATATATATTATATTTTATATATTAAATATAATATATATATTATACAGAATTGTGGGTATCACCCCCTATGCAGCAGAAGGGACAAAAGCTTGCATAACCATGGGCCATATTGTACTCTATAGATGCTAAATGTGAGTTTTGATAAGTGGTATTATTATTAATGTATTATTATTATTTTATTTTATTTTATTTTATCTTTCTTATATCTTCTTATCTTTTATCCTTTAATTTTCCCAGAATGCGGATTAAGGATGCGTGAAAGAGATCGGGAAAGAACGATCCAGTAGAAGAAACGATGATAAGATCGAGAAGGATAAGTGCCCAGCCTTTACCGCTCCCTCCCTCAGCGTACCAATTTAATTAGTGGACTCATCGCGTCAGAGAAATCAGCCATGAAGCTTCCATGGGACGAAATAGGACTCTCACTATGTTAGATCGTCATGTAAGGGGTTCATCCCTCTGCCAGGTGGTCACAAACCATACCCCTCACCTCCCCCGCCATTCAACTCTGTTATACCGCTTTTGCTTCTCGCCATTTACCAAACTCACATTTCGCTCTTCCACTGTTTACCGACTCAATCACTTTTTCTTCGGATTTCCCACCCAGTCTGTTCCCAAACACACGCCACTATACATCCGCTTAACCAACCGATATCATTCATACTTTCCCATATGACCGAAACATCTCGATATTTACTTTCATTTTTCTCTCATGTACCCATTTCTTCAAACACACCACTCTTTAGATTAGTTCATTCCTCACCTTTACATAGTCTTCTCACACCTAGCACACCCTAGAGTTTATCCATCTGACATTGAACTTTGATCGTTACTTCTATTCCAGACGATAGTGTCAACTATAATTACAATAACACACACGGTTACGAAACATACCCTCAGTGTACACCTATAGCACACCTTCTAATAGTCCCTTTACATTCCACGCAACGATTTAATGCACACAGCGACCTCCTGACATTCACAACTTTCCTCCTACACTCCTGAATCATCGGTTCCCTTTTCAATCAACACATTAGCCCCATAGCTATTTAAACTAGACAATGCGTTCCGCCTGGCTCGCCATCTAACATAACTTCACAATGGGAGCTGTCCTCACTCACAACCATAACCTTACTCTTACTACGTTACTTTCAGGCCCTCTATTACAACTGCCAAATCTCCTCTACATCTTCTCAAATCTCTTTCAGATTCAACCACCACAACCAAATCTCCGCATAGTAATGGAAGGGCACGTCTCATCTATCTCATGTCCCATTATCTAACACATTCTCTGCCACCCCCACCATCTAATTCTTTTAACCCCATCCATTATTACAATTGAATAACCAAGGAGAATAACACAACCCTGTCTCACTCCCGCTATTTAATACCAATCACCTTTGACACCATTTATTCCTCACACGCTTCACACTATCCGTATAGATACTTTTGATTCCCGTTCAGAGCACCTACCACACACACCTATTCACTAAACTTGCAAGAAGTTCCCCTATGTGAACCCTATCATACGCATGTTGCAATCCATAAAACCTAAATAAATTTATTCCTTTTTTTCTCCTTCATTTTCTCATCATTTGTTTCAATGAAAGATTAGTCCAGCACATCCTCTACCACTCGCTCAAACGCACTTGATTCAGTTCACAATCAGTTCGTTCAGTCACTCGACGACTCTTTCGACCAAAAATCAGCAGATATATCTTCCCCTTACAACACTCAATAAACCTTAGTTCCCTATAATTTGCTACAGTTTTCTAGATTTCCATATTAGGTACTTTATGCTCTTTTACTGACGTTATACGGTCCGGCTTTATATACACAACGTGTCCACCAATCAATCACAATCTGACGCCTCCGTTCTTGATCATCTCACAAGTAATTTCATCTAACTGCAGATTTACCAATTTTCAACTTTCTCACCCTATCCCATTACTCCTCCTTGCTAATAACCTCATCCCCAATACCATTCTTCTTGCACATCAACCCACACACATCACCTCTTCAATTCTGCCAATATTATGCAGATTTTCGAAGTTTCCTTTCAACTCCCTCACATCAATTTCCCAAGAAAGCACCATCCCTATTCATTTTCTAAGCAGGTTCCCTTGATTCTCATTTAACTTACGCGCTTCTGTTCCAAGAGCGTTCCTATTCCGCTTGTAAGTCCCCATTCATCCTATCCCAAACTGTTCATTTACTCTTGTTTTCTCCTACGTATCACCTTTAAGTTATTTCTTTTTTCCTCCTTATATAATTCAACGATCCTTTCATTTTGAAACTTTCATGCATCTGTGATATATAGTAATTCAACCCGCTTGCTTTTTTCTTCTTACGCTTGCTGTCACCTCTTCTCACCACGTCACTGATTAACATTTGACTTCTCCATACCTTAGATCCACTACTTCTTTTCACTGCTAAATTGCATATAACTACTTTGCTCGACGCAGTTGATCAGATTTCACTTGTTCACATCAAGCTGAATTTATTAGCTTAGCGGTTCTTAATACGTATCTTTACTTGTATCACTTAACTTTGCAGCTTCTCTAAATGGTTAGCCACTTCTTCCAGTCACCTTCCTATCCATCTAAGCCTCTACTTAACTTATTTTAATGTAAAAAATAAATGATCGTAATCCATTCCCTAAACATCTACAACCTTGTTTCAAACATAATTCAATCTCCTTCCCAACACAAAATCAATATACTTCTATTACTTCAGATACCAATCTCATAACCAACCACATCTAGAATAATAAATCTAATGGATAATCTCTCGTGGTTTAAAGACGATTACATTACACAATACACTTCTCCCACAGAAATCACTCGCCTTACTTTACCGTTCTATAAATTTTTCCCGACGAGCCCAAAACAACAGATATAGTATGCTCATCGCGTTTGTTGATAGATACTATCCACTCATTCAGGTCCCCGAACAACTATCAATCTGATATTCTAACTCACCCCATCCGAAACCTACATTATATAGAAATTGATTATTCCAT
>JABUQX010012014.1:0-17500 GCA_015478945.1 Trachelipus rathkii | reverse complement strand
TGATTAAAAGTAAAACGAGGTCACGAATGACTGATTCAAATTTGAAGAATTCTCTTCCGTTCTCAATAACAAATTTAACAACAAACATTGAAAGACTAGCCAAATCCAAACAGGCTCAAAAGTCTAATTAATGGTATATAATGTTTATGTGCATTATTAGATATTGTTTTACATCCAATAATTAAATCGCTCAAAAATGTTAATAATGACTATTAACATACCTTTTTAAAAGGTAAAAGTGAGTAGTAAGGGAGGAAGGTTTTGCTGTGATTGGCTGTTATCTATTGATGACATCTGTATTCGTGACGTCATTGTTAAGACGACGTCTGTGAGTGACGTAATTGATATGATGAGGTGATATATATATATCAGCTGTCTCCAAACATTATTGATCGCGTACCTCTAAAGCGAAAATAATTATAAGTTGTACTCCCTATAATATAATATAATATAATATAATATAATATAATATAATATAATATAATATAATATAATACAATATAAAAGACACGGCGAACATTGAGAGAACCTCACACTCGCGTGATACACGATCATAAACTCTCAAGTAATTGTGAACCTACTTCTTTAGCGTACCCCCAAGTATCACTTTGGGAACCCCCTGGGGTACGCGTAACCTTCTTTGGAGACCACTGATATATATGATATTGAGTCACGGGGGTTAGGGCTCAACTTTTTCATTCTGAGTTCTATTGATCTTATTCCCTGAAACTTGGTATACTTATAGGTGGTGGTGTCAACTCGTCGTAGTTAAGGTCATGTATGGCTGCATCCTAGTAGGGGATTGAACCCCATTAAAGTTTTTGAATCCCCTTTGGGTGTCTTAGAGAGCTCGTGTCCCCCTACCCATTATATAATGTTAAGGTTTTGGTACACAGATCTTTTAAGGTTAAGGGTAAAGATTTTTATGATTTGGTCCTTCTGAGAGGAAGGTAAAATCCAAGTCATGTCGGCCATTGGGTTGGAAATTTTCATTACATCATTTTAGATTTTGACATTTGATGTGTAAAAATATAGGTTTCTATGGTCGGGAATCCTTTTCCGAGGTTGACGAGGCATCTGTATATAATGTAATGAGTCATAGGGTTAGGGTTCAAATTTATATTCTTGATCGTATTTCTTTCAAAATTGGTATCCCTACAGAGGTTTTCCCACCACTAAACCCCTCGCAGGGGAATGCTGAGCCCCAAAACTACGTTACGGCAGAAGTTAGATGGAAAATAAGATCCGACATGTTTTACCAAAGGATTCGAAGGCTTGAAAAAGCTTCGAAGAGCACCGGAGCTGGTTTCCGGAGGTGGAGTTGAAAAATGTATGCATTACATACGAATATTTGTATGTATAAGATGTCTATTACTGAATTTACGAACATGGGAAACTCGATTTTAATGGTGCCAGAACCCTCAAGGGTGTCTGAGAAACCCCGAACGAGGTCCCGAAGAAAAAAGAAATAAATTACGGTGAACATAACATATGAAGGGTTCGAAGTCAGAGAAAGAATAGACCCAACTCCTGAGTGGAATTAGATTAGAATGAGAGAGAGAGAGAGAGAGAGAGAGAGAGAGGAGAAGAGAGAGAGAGAGAGAGAGAGAGAGAAGAGAGAGGTTAGGCAAAGTGGTGCGGTGCTTGAAGCAAAAGTTGCATCGACTTTGCGTGTTTGTATGTTATAGTCAAAACTATTAAAATAGCTGCTGAGAATCGAACGCTGTTCTTAACCTTCTAACAGTGGTAGCAGTGGAAGTATTAGTTTTGTAGAAGTAGCCACCATAGTCACTCCTTTAGATTTTTTATTATCATTATTAATTTGTTTAAATGGTTGCGTGAAGATCCAACGCGTGCGAGAGCAAGCGACCGCAGGCTGGAACCCGCGCCAACGACGAGTGCGCCCTAAGGCGCAATATTAAAGTGCGAACGTTTAAAAATACTTGCATGGAATTCTAGATGGAACATAATTCTAAGCTTAACACCTTTAGCGAATTTAATAAGTGATTACCCCTTTCATATTTTTTAATGTTTTTTTTTTCGTATTAACCCGTTTTTCTAAATTTTGAGTACCACATTTTATTTTTAACAGAAACATTTTTATTTATTTACAGAAAATCGATTTTATTATTAAAAAGTTTTTAAACATTTTTTATTTTACTAAAAAAAATTCTTAAATATTTAATTAAGGGGAGACAGTTTCCTAAAATTCCGATATCTTTCAATATTTTAAAAGCAAACGTTTTTTTATGAATTGCTATTGTATCTTTAAATTTCGTTTATAAAAACAGTTTTTATTCTTGCTTCACCATCTTTAATAACCAAGATTATAATTATGCACTCTATCAATCTCGATGAGTTGAGGATGTTTCAAATAGACCAACACTGTGATTGGAGATTGCAAACTTTCGAGACTTATCCCTAATGTTCCTTTTCTTAAAATGCTTAAATGATTTCCGTTGCAAGCTGAAAGATATATTGTGAGATCGTATGCTTATAAATTACTATTATCTCCGTTGGCTTCTAGACTGATACCTGTTCCATAGTCGTTGCATGAAACAGTATTAGCTACTAAATCGTAAAAAAGGTCTTGAAAAAAGAGATTGGTGTCCTTCATATGACATTTCATAGTCATGACCGTATGGTTACTCATTTACAAGTAGACTGATACCTCTGAGTCCAAAAGGTGAGAATTTAAAGGATGACATTTTATAATTTTCAGAGTACGTTTCATGTTCAAGAATCCCTATTGTTCCTTTCTGAGGTAAATTTCCCATCACAATGTTTGGGTTTTTGATACTCGATAATCTCTGCATGAAATTAGATAATTTGGTTTCATTACATTTGATAGGATACTTTGTTGTAACGTTCAATAGAGATTTTTCAATTTCCAAATGTCTCTGAGGTAATAATTTTACTTTTCTATCATAAAGATATGCGTCTAACAACGTGAAAACAGGTTCAGGACTTGTAGTAGTAGCATCTGGTTTGTTTTTTAAATTTAAGAGCGAATTGAGCACGAAGGAAGAATAAGTCTTTCTTGGGTGAAGATATCTCCCTTTAAAACTCAGTTAAATTCATAAGTTTTACTTGCATATTTGGCAGTTTTATCTATGCGGATGTTAACATCTTTGAAACTATAAAAATCAAATTATTGAAGATGAGACCGCTTAGCATTACCTGAATAATTATCAAATGTTCTATATAACATCTATATGTATAATTTGCCGATGACGCTAATAGTGGTGTTTCATTGAGATACACTTCAAGCTGTTTAAAACATGTATACAGGAAATTTGATTCCGTGTACAATATGTGGTCGTCGGATGAAGGAAGGTCTCAACTATCCGAATTCGTTAATTTGTTTTTTAAATATAAGAACACATTGGATGGATCGAGATACTGATCCGAAGTGTCTGGGATATTGAATTCAAGAGGCACATCGGTGTTGGTAATTGAATGAATTGGGATAATAATGATGAAATTGCTTCCACTTACACTAGTCTGCGTAGGATTCACGGAAAAGTTATCCAATTTACTCTTACAACAGTCTGAACTAGAAGGATGAAGAAATTACATCTTGTAGGTTCGATCACTGAAAATATAAAGAGTAGAGTCTTGATTATTCGTTTTTTATATACCTTGCAGATGCCTGATGTTAATAAGTATGTAAATGATCCCAGTTAGTAATTAAATAGCAAAAAACATCGATACGTTTTCCGTTTAAAGTCTTTTTACCTTAAACCTTTTCTTTACGCACTTATTCTTATGACATTTACCTTGAACCGTCATCCTATATCTTATTATACGTTTAACATCATCAAACATTTCATCAGAAACATCTGCAATACGCCTTTTTAAGGAATCTCGAGGACCAGCTCCTGATGCGATACTGTGTATAGTGTTTATGTCTGGTCTAGCTGCTTTTTTAACAATATATTCTCCGCTTTTTCTAAACAGAGGTAAAGCGCTTCTCATTAATTTAGCGAAAAATACCCCTAGTCCAAACCCCCTTTGCATTTCAATAGTGAGCAGTAGGGAAAGTTATAACTCTACTATCTTTCGGGAAATGTATCCCTCATAAAAATTGGGCTTTATTGTTCCCTACATATTGATGTTCAACAATACATAATTTAGAGACTGAGCAGCTTCTCTCTGTACAACATATTGGTCTATAGGTTCTTAGTACCCATGTATCTTTTTAGAATCGCTGCAATGCCATTTGCAGGATCCAATACCTCATCAAGTTCATGAATGCATCTTTGGAAGATAAACACGTTTTTTAGAATCGCTGCAATGCCGTTTGCATGATCTAATACCTCATCAAGTTCATGAATGCATCTTTGGAAGATAAACACGTTAGGGTCATTTAAATTTACTCCCTCTGTAGATCTTAAGGTGATTAGCACAATATTTTCGTTAAGTGGATTATTTGTGATAAATATTAAATATTGACACATTTTACTTGTAGCGAATCTAGTGTTTAAATAACTATAAATATCAAGGATTGATTTATAATATCCCCCTCGAGGTTAAATTTTTCGTAAAAATAATCTTCTCCGTTAGGTGTCACACTTTTTAAATCGTTGATGTTTTTTTTATTTTAAATACGTTTTAGCTCAATCTGCACTTCTATAAACCATCATCCAATGTCATGCAGTTGGTACATTCTCTATGTTTGCTACTAATATCATCTCGCACAATCTTACTTCATACAATTCCCTTTCAAGCTGAATAGGATTAGTTAACTCTGTAATGAAATCTGCTTTATTTTCAGAATGTAAGTCCATAGACGACCAATGAAGTTAGAATGAATACGATAGCAACTGACAATTTTCTTAATGTCGCTAGCTTTTTTATATGAACTAAACTTATCAAGGTAGGTAAGCACCCATTTCATAAGGTATTGCTTTTTTAACCTTCTCCTTTGGAGCCAAATATTTTTTTGGTTTCATATACATTAATCTCGGGATCAAACCGTATTTTTTGTATTTCTTCCTTATAGAATCCTCCTTTGAGATAGTATAATGTTAGCTCCTCAATAAGAAATATTTGTATAAAATCTATTTTAAAACTTCTCTTGACTATCCAGCCTCATAACCTTTCCTAAATTGGTTATCCAATCTAGATTCTCTCACATAATTGTTTACTTTAATACCTGTACTATATTTAATATTACAGGCTGTACAACGAGGAGGAGCCGAAGATTTTGTCTATTGGAGTAGTCTTAATGGTTCTATGAAAAGAGGTTAGAGGAGTATGCCAAGTCCTGTAGTATATCAGTGTATTTATAAGGTTTTATATTGGTAAAGTTCCTATGCATTCTTTATTTTATAGTTCTTTGTACTCTTTCAACTATGGCAGATTTATTTACAGAGAATGTGTTATAATAACCTATTTTATACTTTGTTATAATTTCTTGAAATTCTCTACCTAAAATTTAAGATCCTTTGTCTGTCCATATCATCTTAGCATATCTGCTATCAAACTCTATAATTTCTCTTACCGCCACAGCCACAGTCTTTGATCTTTTATCTTCTAAAGCTTTTAATCATAAATTTCTGGAGTATACGTCAATCCTGAAAAATATGTATTGATACCTTTCATTATAAGACATATATTTAATCATTTCAGTTAAATCTAATTGCCAAACAATATCGAGATGAGAGACTAGGGTTTTTCGTGTCGGAAACTTTTTACTTATAGGTTTATGTAAGGTAAATACTTTTTTCCTTTCTGAGTATTTTTCAACTCTTTTTTTTTATCGATATGGGGGAGCTTTGATGCGAATCTCGAAAATCCTCCATAACTATTAGGTTCTTTCACATAGTAATAATATTTATCAGCCGAATCCTTCTCCTCCATGGTGAATAATGACATAAAACATTTTAATATATAAATACATACATATATATATATATATATATATATATATATATATATATATATATATATATATATATATATATATATATATATATATATATATATATATTAGAAGGTGTTATAAGCACAAAAGGTTAAATGAAATATTATATTTAATTACGAATATTAAGCGTAAATAAATGTAATATCATTATATACATATAAAATTAGAATAATACATAATTAGGAATTAATCCACTTTGGTATATTGTATATTGTTTTCTTATTCTTCCTCTGTTTATTCTCTTTACTCTCTCTTAAGTGAAAGAAGCACCTAAAGTACTCGTATCTTTGTTGATTCTATATTAAAGTTCTAGGGAAATTAAAACCTGAAGTTCATGTTGATGATGGTTCAACCTATTACAGGGTTCCTCTTCTAATAGCGCGAGAGGTCTGCTATTAAATTTCCAATATTTGATCCTTCCACTATTTCTCCATCAATAATGATTTGACCTAGATCATCTCATGATAACTGATCTTTTGAAATATTATATAAAGTTAATCTTGATTTGCGCCCTCTATTTGGTAAGCTATCTTTCATGATATTTTTAAAACTGTTTTCCTTTAATCTCAGATGGTGGATTTTAACCATCTTCGATCGACTTAATTTTAAAGCATGCTGATGCAATTCTTTTAGGTCTATTAATTTTTGTATGGCTTCTTGACATATGACACGTTTTTTATGAATGCTGATATCAGAATTTAATATTCGACACAATTCTTTCTCGTTATTGTTTAACTGTTCGACTTTAAGAACATATAAACTATGAGGTTGATGTTGTTCACATGGCAGATCGTCGTCATTCCTAGGTATAGGACTCTGCTGATGTTGTTAGGATTGTATCTGATGCAGGTGATGTTGCTGATGCTGTAGCTCAGCGGTTCCCAACCTGTGGTACGCGTACCCCCTGGGGTACGCCTGCTATCGAATGGGGGTACACGAAAAAAATATTGGTAATGGCGGAAACATCCTAAAACAATGGCTTAATTAAAAAAGAATGTAAAAGAAAAAGAAAATAATAAAATATAGATTATAGAATATAAAATTACGAAATTAACTTATTGTTCTTAATATATATATATATATATATATATATATATATATATTATATATATTATATATATATATATATATATATATATATATTATATATATAATCATATATATAATATATATATATATATATATATATATATATATATATATATATATATTATATATACGGAAAGAAGTTACAAATCAACTCCGAAACGCTGCCAGACATGTGAAACTTTTTTGGTAGTTTTTGACGGCGTACGACGAATATTATTTGCAAATCTTTTTTGCAATAATATATATATATATAATATATTATAATATATTATTAAAAATTTTTTATGATATATATATATATATATATTATAATATATATATATATATATATATATGAAGAAGAAAATTCTTAACTTGCTAAATATAATTAATTAATTATTAGTGAATTTCAATATTTCCGGCATCGTTTTCTCAGCAGTGGTCTTGTTTCCATTTGTACGTTCTTAATTTATTTGTGTTCCATTGCTCGTGGCATTGTGCTTTGTTCTTTTTTAGTGAACGAGTAGTTTCTTATAAGCTTTTGGCTATTTGTCTGTGACATATTTATAGGGCAATATTTATATATTTTGTAGTGACAATTAACATTTCTTTTCAAAATGAAAAAGTGGTTGAAAACTGGAACTCTTAAGAGAAATGCAGCAAACGTTGAAATTCAACCTGCTTCCTCAACTGCAAGTACGTCTAATCAGCCTAATGATTTACAAGCGCAGGGAGACCAGATGTGAGTGACTGTAGTGAAATTCAGGTCAATTTGGTGAAGAAGTTATTGGTAATATTAGTATTGTGAAAGAAGCGAAAATAATTAGGCCTCCTTCATATGGAAGTAGGAAAAGATTAGGGTAATCATGTACTCGGATTACTTGATATCGGATTATTCCATTTATGGAGATGAGGACAAGTCAAAACCGCTTAAGTTGTAGTGATAGTTGTGGGAGAAGATTTATAGATACAGAATAAGTGATTGTCTTGACATGAAACCCATCATTATCTTGTAACTTCAGTCATTTAGAAACTAAGCACTCACACAAGTGTTACATGACTAAACAGAGATAGTCGGCGTTATTCCATGAAGACTATACACAAAATGAGCCCACGAGAGTGGTGAGACAGATAGAAACAACCGGCGGAGATGAGGTATAAGAACTATGATGTAAAGAGTAAGAGAGAACAGAATACGAAACGAAGTTTATTACGAGAAGATGTAGGTGTGAAGAATATGAACTGACGATGGATGTGGGGAGATTGAGATGGTGGGGATATTCCTGTAGAGTCGATGTCTTGACTACAATGGAACCTCAGAATGGACAACGGACATGCTCGCTCGGAAAAAGAGAATAGGATACGAGAAATGATGACAACAGTATAACGCGCAGTATATGGCCTACAAGGGCGCGGATAAAGACCGAAGAAAGAGAAATGTCGATCGAGACCTCTCGCCGCGCAGACTAAACAATACTTGCGATGAATGAATGTCAGCTATATCCAACTTTGCAATGAGAGATGACTGCTCGTCTCGCGCAAGAGGAGGAAAGTTCTGAGTGTGAGGTGAGTGGTGTGCTGGAGAGCATATGGCTGAGAACGCAAGTTTGTGCGCGTGATCAATGGATCAGTTCGCCATTGAATGCAAAATCCTTCCTGCGGAGAGCACGGTATAAGTAACGGGAAAGAATTAAAAGGGATGTCTTAGTAGGATATGAATCTACAGTAATTTAATAAGGATTAAGAGTAGATCACCTTTATTCTTTTTACTAATTACTGAGTGACGAAAGCACAGATATGATTATCCATTAGGTCTTGATTCAATTTTTGACTATATATTTGTTAATTTGCATAACGATATATTTTATCTTTATAGCGAAAATTCTGATAAGAAAAATCATTTATTATTATGTGTGTACTATCCTCTCACTCAAGGGCTCTGCATTCTCCTCTTTAAAGGATATATTAATATTTTAATGCCATTCCGAGGTGATTAATTTTACTGTCAGTATAAAATAAAATAATTATGCTATTTTGATTAATTGCTGTGGTGTATGCACTGATGATGGAAAATTAATGTCTGGCTGTTATACAGGCTTACGCGGTCGTATCAAAGAAATAGCTCCCCATGTAGTTTGGAGCCATTGTTGTATTCACAGACAAAATCTAGCGAATCAAACGCCTGCCAGATTCATTGAAAGAGTTGCTTGATCATTTTAAAATTACCTGGCCATAGATAAATAATCTTGAAACTATATAGCTTCGGACTATTTAAATTTTCTTTTACAATATTTCACAATTTGGTTTGTTCACCACTTTCTTCTTAACAGAAATAAGATGGCTTTCATGAGGAAAGTTGCTAACATGGATGTTTGAATTGAGAGACATTTGAAGTTAGGTCATTTTAGAGATCATCATTTTTAGTTGGGCTCTAAATTCCATGTATGTAAATGGCTTTAAAAGCTTTTATTAAGTTTTCTCTCTACTTGTCATAAATTATTTTTGGAAATTAAAATAATATCTGAACTTAGGATTTCAAAACAGTTTTATAAATATCTGTTAATTATTACTTGATATGGACAAACTTTGAGAAGAGTCCATCGATATTAAAACTAAAGAATGGATCTCTGTCGATGCTCATGTCATCTAAAAATGTATAGCGCAGTGTGTGGATACCGTTTTTCTGTGACATCTTTCATAGTTTCTTAATTTCTGAAAATAGAAAAACGAGTTGAATATGTCAATATTGAACTAAAAGTATAGCATTATTATAACATACCTCTAACACTTATTGCAGGACTTAATAATATCATCAGTCAGATTAATATTGTGAAGAATTTATACATTGTGATTTACACAAATTTATCCATTCTATCGATTATTATTTCATGTAATGAAACAGGCTGAATAAAGCATTACTACAGATTTTCGTTGAAGAAGAAAAAAATTATTGACTATTGAATTAATACTCTATAACGAGGTTTCATATCTGACGAGATGCTGAATTTCAAAAAAAGAAATCTCCTTGAGTTCTGGGCAACAGAGAGAAGAGTACCAAGAACACAAGAAAATAAAAGGCAATTAATATATATATATTTTATATTGCTCCATATCATCCTTGCACATAACAACTTGTTAGAAAGAGCATTTTACATTTTTTCATTGCCTATATTTATAATAAAAAATTAAATACGTAATACAAAGTTTCATGAAATCTTTTATTATACATGTAATTGTTTATTTGTCGTCATTTTGATAATCCCTAATTTTAGAATAACTCTGTTCTCAACGATAAAATCTAAATCTCAAGTGATCACATTTGTAAATTTAATTAATTATTTAAATCATCTGTGTTGAAACCTTTAGATGACAAGATGAATCTCGGCATGATCATAAATTTAATAATAGCCAGGTAATGTGGTTATAAATATAATTACTTTATATTAATATATATATATATACAGGGTAGTATATATACGTTATATATAAGTTACGGTATATATATATATGTTAGTGTATAAATATCATTAAGTTATATAGTGTAGTGTTCGTTGTGATATATATAAAGTCATGCATATTTTTACTCAAGGAGGTCGTGATACGGTATATAAGTTCGGTATATATAAGTCCGGGTGTGAGTTCGAATAAAATTTTCCTTAGTGTATGTAAAATTAGTGAGTCTCAGGAGTCGGAGTCGGATATAATTATATTTTGGGATGGAGTCGATACCAAAAAATTTCCGATACTGATACCTGTGTGAGAATCGAAAAAATTCTGATTTTTATCTTGCGACTCCATCCCTACTAATATATTTTATTATTATTATATTATTATAATTATTATAATATATTTAATTATTATTATTTATTATTATTATATATTATTATTATTTTATTATTATTATATTATTTTATTTAATTCATTATTTTAATTATTTAATTATATATTATATTATTATTGAATAATACAAAAATAGTATCAAAATAACAAGTACTATTCGCTTGTTATTTATAAATAATAACATAATCATATATTTTAATTTATGCATTATAATTGGTTATTTATACATTATTAGAAAACTGAATATTTAATTTTGTTTGTCTATGTATTTGCGCAGCTATTATGACCAAGACCACTCTTATGTCTTTTACTTATAGATGTAGCTGATAGTGATTATTTGACTGTCTCCGCTAGATGTATTGCGGATACAAAAAATTCACTAATCGCGGATTGGAGGTATATGAGTAGTAATTTTAGAGTAGATTTTCTATTGCATTCGAGAGTACATTTTGTGTGTGTCAATGAGGGATATCTCGTTAAATATAATAAAAAACCTTATCACGGGGTACGGAAGGAAGAAAGGTTTAGGTAACCTAGCGTGCCTATGTATGATTACTGATATGATTGTCCGCAGCTGTTGAGATATGCTTGATATAGCTGTTGAGGATCTGTATTATAGATGTGTTCGAATTGTTTGGAGTAATCTTCTTGATTCTTATTTCTCATATATTATATTTTAATAGTAAAACAGCATCTTCTATCACTATTTCGGACTAATCCACCAAGCTATCTCAAAAGGTGAACAATGACTGGATAAGGTGATAATATAATAAAATGTAGAATGTGCATCGTCATCTCCTTTTCTGCTCTCAAGTATTTTATTTTTATATATTTTTTCATAGATTTTTTATTATTACGGTTAAGAAGTTATTTAGTAGATGATGTTTCTATGGCGGTGAAAATTCACTTTCTGAGATCTGTTTAAAGATTCATTTCTATTTTATATTTAAAGTATTATAGACAGACTTTGAAATAAGCGATTGTTAGTAAAAAATTTACTGTTCATTGTACATAGTATGTAGTCATTAAGGAGAGGATTATAGTGAAGAGACGAGTATGTGTATCGAGAGTTAGTGAATGTTTTTTTTTCCGTATATAGCTAAGTCAGTGTACAGACTAAAGTGTTACAAAGATATTATATCATGTTCTGACCTCATTATTGCGATTGTTATGATAGAGTACGTTCACGTGGTTCAAAGTCTACTCTATTTGTGGTGATCTCGAACCATACTTATGGTTATGCTATCTGTTGTATGTGACTAGGTAACTTCTTAATGTGTAGGACAGACCTAATTGTATAATATATGATATTAGGCGACACGTTCATACGAACACGACACAAAAATAACGCGATCTCCGTACCTTAGAATTAACTTCATTAACTATATAGTTACCAGAACTGATTCCTTTGTTATACGACGAGTAAGCCCTTCATTCGAGCATTGATGTGGACTTACGGTGATAGTGAACGTGTAATGTTTTGTCCAAGAAATAAAATGAAATAGGACAATAGATTGCGGTGAAGTTTTATAATGCTGAGAAAGTGTGCCGATGAGAAGGTATGAAATTACAAAAACATTTTCGACTCCGACTCCGCCCTACCGACTCTCGATCTGAGCTCATCTTAAACTCCACTGTTTTGGAGATAGACATTCTCAGGCAAGACAACCGGAAACATCGGACATACAACGACTCCACCCTTGTGTGTAATTTCATATATACACTGAGCTCTCGACTTTAGGGTCTGAATGACGCGATATCTCGGGACCAACTACATGCTTTTGGGCAAACTGACAGGGCAAAAAACCCTTTCTTAGGATAGTTGTTATATATATATGGATATTATAATATATAATTATATTTTATATATATAACTATATAATTAATATATATATTAAATATATATATTATATACTATATATATAATATATATATAATATATATATTATATATATATATATATATATATTAATATATATATATATATATATATTATTATATTATATATATATATATATTATATACTAATATATATATTATGAGAGGTTTTTGTGTTTAGTTATATACCTGTGTATAATGTATATATATATACCGGTATATATTAGTTAGTTGAGATACTATTGGTCATATGAGAGTATTATAAAGATAGGTTATAGATCTAATGTTACAATGTGTTTCATGAATGTAGATCTAATCTTATTGAGTAGTATATCTGATGTAATAGTGTGTTGAAAGAATGATAAAATGAGGGTATTATATATAATTAAACATATTAGAGATGTGTGTTTAGGTTTGGGTAAGTAAATAGTGGATAGATGAGGAGAGATTATCTTAAATGTAAATATACGTTGAGATGTGTTTGGCTAAGTGGAATGGTATAAATGGTAATGATTAAGTTGTTTTAGTTAAGCGGTATGTATATAGTTAGTATGAGTATGCTTAGAGTAATAGACTCTAGTGCTGTTTGACCAGGAATATTGCTGAGGGGAGTCCGAATGGGAGAAAACCCAGAACGCATTGATGTTCAGCATGGGAAGCCCTTCCTCGCGCAGAGAAATCTGAGTTTAGCAGAGGACTACTCGCATATACGCACAGACCGTCAAGGCCATTATGAGAGTAGAAATAGGGTGCTATATGTAGAAGTTGAATTACTCTTTGATATGATTAAGTAATTCGTACAAGATGTATGTTAAAATTGAGTATAGCTGTGAACAGCTATCCTTGGGAGCCTCTTTTAGGGGAGAATGAAACATTGCTCTTACTATCTGTGCGTGATTTCTTCGTAAAGTGGAGATCTGATTCGCCTGAAAAGAGTGCCAAGTGTGCTCGCCAGGCCAGATAGACTCCATCATGAGAGTTTGAAGATTTGTGCATTGCTAATTGCGACGAGAGTGTGTTTCCTCTCATGCTAAAAGGTATACCGAAGTGTGCTGGTCGCAAGTAAAGGCTGAGCTTCTTTTCGACTTTCGTAATATTATGTGTACATACTTAACTTTTTACTTCTGTGTATATTCAGTGCACTGATTTCACACCCAATATCGACCCCTCCTTATATACCTCTTGGGGAGATTCCGAGAAGTGTGTGTTGGATGTATTAGAATGATCTGTCGATATCAATCAGAGTTGATCCTTTGTCAACCTTACTGACAATAGACTATTCTATCGCTGCCTAGAGGCTCAAATAGAGAACGTTTCTAATGGATTATCGCAATATATGGTTTCGCTAACGATAGTAAATGTTTGTTCTTTAGTTTTATACTGCAAGTTCTATTTTACTCATTTTTATGGTGACTGTAGTAGATAATTTCATGACTTTAGCAAGCATTTCATCAACATAGGATACTAAATAAATTTTAACTTTTGTGAAACCCCAGTATAAATTTGGTTTTGTACTAGGATCCAGAAAAGTTACTATTGGAGATGCGTAATCGTTTTGTACAGATTTTGAATCTATTATCAATCCAGCATTAGTGTTTTTGTTACCTTTGAAAGTTTCCTTACTTTTATTAGCAGCATTTAGCACAGCTTCATCGTTGCATCTAGAGGGATTCCTGTCTGGCAAACAAGAATTTTCTGAGATAATAGTTTTTTCTTCAAACGGTTAAGAAGAGTAAATACAATTACCTAAAATAGTATTATCATCACCTGTCAAGGCTTTCACCTTTGTGTTTGTTCGAAGCATAAGGGAGACAGCTTCATTTATTTCTCTCATGTATGCAGTATGTACCAACTACTATTCCAACGAGTCTGAACATCTTGCGTTACAGAAAGTTGAAGAACATATAGTCTCATTTATTCATAAATGAATATACTTATCCGCAATAAAAAAATTCATGGCGGATGACGTGTAGTGATAGGAGAATAAAAATTTAATGCGTGAATGCGTAGATATCTGCTACACCTCTAGTCTTTACTAGTATATTTTACTACTATTATATAGCATTTTGGTAAATTTAAGATTAATATGGTATATAAAAAGTGTGTATATATTTTTTACTTTCTATATAACAATGGCTCGTGAAAAAAATAATATAATAGTGTGTACTCAAAAACTTATGAGATTTAACTCTTGACCAGCATAATAACACTCCTAAATTTTTCATATATAGAATCAATTTGAGAGTGATAATTTATTGAATACTGTTAGATAGATAGTGATCGTGAAATCAGCGTATTGAAATATACAGGAAAAATTTTTATTTTATTTTATTTTTATCTGCCAAAGAATTCGCGTTAGGGTACAAGAAACTAATAACAAGTATTTGAGGAAGTCGAAAAATTCTGCTGTTTTAATGTGAGATAGTGGATGTACTCGCAGGAGATCTCTCTGTTTTTTAGCTAGAAAAAATCCCCTAGTGCGGGGTTGAGAATCTCGAGCAATAAGACTAGAATAAAGTATGAATACTGGAGTGGTGGCTCGGGTCCGGCCTCCTGGGGGGTACGACGAGTGCGGTCGAAAAATTTAGTGACTTTATCCATGTTACCCTCCCGCCACGCTCTGCCGGGGAGAAGGAGGGATCTCCCCTCGGAGAACCGGGCCCGCTCTTTCTGCGCGCCTATTTTCGATGGTCGTGGTCGCGGCGGGTATTCCTTTCCAGTGCCCCTTGCGCCCTTAGTCGCGCGATATGTGCTAGATCACCAAACGTCTCCACTCCGCCTCTCTGTACCACCATAACTCGGTCTCGCCTCGTACTTCACGACACGTTCTGATAAAGAATTTCTACATTCTCTGCCTCGCAAAGTCCATTGGAACGTAATTGTTAAGAAGTAGTAATTATATTTAGTTTTCTTCTACCTATTCGTACGCTTCTCTAGAGAGACTGATTTTATGTATAATTATAAGAATATAAGTACGCGATAAAAACTATTGTCTATCATTAATATATTGTTAACACCATCCAATTTACATAACGACTTTCTGATCGCAGTATTATGGTTCTCGCAGTCATGTCTAGCTTAATTTGACCAAGAATGGCCGTCTGGTTGTATAGCACCTATACTTGATCAGTGTGTCCGCTACCTTGATTCAAATGATAACAGTCCAATAATGGATTTGCGTGTCATAGCTTAGTGCTCAACATGTCTGCTCAAGGTAGTAGGCATGTATGGCATTGCCCCTTTGAATCGCTTAAGGCATGCAAGCTACTTATATATGCTAAATCTTTGTCAGTTTATTATATAGTTAGCACGTGTCCTTATTGGTTCTAAACTCATTTCTATACCTTTGCCCACCAAACGGGTGAGGCATAGTTGATTATAGGTCTGACTACAGTTTACAGTTAATTATAACCAATTGGTCATTTAAGGTTTCAGTCCCCATGTTTTGCCAGCATCTTTCGGCATGCCCATAGGGCCATCGTACCTTTAACCACTACCCTTTTAAGATGTGGATTCCACTTTAATTTTTTTGATTCGTAGGATTACTTCCCAGATATTTTATAGTCTATGATGGAAGGTAGTATTAATAGTGACTATATATAATCACAATCTTGGTAGCTCGATATGTATATATTCATTAGCTTTTCTCTCTTACCTGGTGTAAGTGCACTAACTTATAAATTACTGTTTTATGCTTGGATATTGTGTTTAGTTCCCTTTCCTAAAAACACCTAATGTTTGGATATTTTTGATGAGGTATAATGTTATGCTATATTAATTATGAGGTTTCCTACATTATAAACCTCTTATGTGTTTGCCTTATCATATAAATAATTAATTATAACCAAGGTCATCCAGCTGATTATTCACTATGACTCTCTATATCACTGGATTATCACTATGTGAGAGTTTGGGAAGTGGAGTATATTATATCAAACCATACCTAATGGCTCCATAATAGTAAAGTGTGAAGTAACCCCTCCATTGGTAGTGGAGATTCTCACCTTACCAAGATATGTCACTATATATTTATAATTCATTACTCTACCTTCCCAGTTTAGCTTCCTGTCTGCCTCTTGTCCCCAATATTGCTTTTATCCAAGCAATCGTTGAGGGTCCGACGCCCTTGGTGGCGGCGGCATCCTCCATGGTCACATGCATGGTGCTATCATAAGCACCCTGTACATCCAGGAAAGGGAAAGCACAAACCGCCACTTCCTTGTGATCTAGCGCTCCTTCTATCTTGGATATACCAAGCTATATCTAGTTGACGCCAACTGTTGATCTATACCCGTAGTAACTGGTAGGTACCCATATGTAGATTATAGTGATGTAGATTTTCTTTCCATATTACGAATTTCCAACCCTTATGTGGTATAGTCTAGCACCATTTATTCATGTCTTCAATAAAAGACTTCATAATAATGTGAACTTACAGGTTACGTATTATGGATTACTGTGGTCTAGGGATATATTGAGGCCGCGTAGCCTACATCGCACCACTTTTCTTTCGTTTTGGTGGATAAAACCACCCTACTTCCTCCACAGCCTGAGTAGTAATGTATTCACTCAAGTAGTCAATATAGCTTGCCTTAAATACCCTCACCTGCAGTAGGTAAGCTAGAGGACTTCTCCTATCTCTATCTTGTTGAAAGCAAGGGCTTAGTGAGGAATATATGTCTAATTCACCCTTACCTAGAGAGATTTATATTGGATAACCGATAAAGTAATTTTTTATAATATTGCCCCATTCTTACCTATTCAGTAGGAGATAGACTCTTCCAG